>APFE030133614.1:0-124916 GCA_000404065.3 Pinus taeda
AACAAAGTTGGATAGTAAATCTGAAAGTGCATCTTTATTGGGTATAAGGATGGTTTAAAGGGTTATAAACTTTGGAACCCAGTAACAAGGAAGGTTGTGTACAACCGAGATGTGGTGTTCAAAGAGGTGAAAGATGTTATTAAACATGAAGTCCAACCAAAGGAACATGAGAAGATAGAGTTTGAGCTTAAGGAAGAAGAATCAAACTCTATAGCAGAAGAGGGATCAAAAGATGAAGAGCCACAAACTCTGGTTGCGAGAAGATCAATTCGAGAAAGAAGGCAGCTAAAAAGGTATAGTCCATCTGTTTTCTGTTTAAATTTTGCTTTATATATTACTGATGATGATCCCAGAACTGTGAAGGAAGCAGTAGATTCAGAGGATGAAGAACTCTGGAAATAGGCCATGGTTGATGAAATGGCATCTTTGCACAAAAATGAGGCTTGGGATCTGGTGGAGTTGTCAGCTGGAAGGAAACCCTTTGTCAACAAATGGGTGTTCAAGAAGAAGACAAATGTAGAAGGAAAGGTGGAGAAATACAAAGCTCGGTTGGTAGCAAAAGCTTATTCCCAGGTGTTGGGAACTGATTTTGATGATATTTTTTCTCCTGTTGCCAAGGTAGCTTCTATTAGATTACTTTTATCTGTTGCTACTGCTTTTGATTTTGAGGTAGAACAGATGGATGTGAAGACAACATTTCTTCACAGGGATCTATAAGAGGAAATCAACATGAAGGAGCCTGAAGGCTTTGCGGTGAAGGGTAAGAAAGAACTGGTATGCAAGTTAAAAAAATATTTGTATGGGTTAAAACAGTCACTAAGGATGTGGTATCAGAAATTTGATACATTTATAAGGGGACTTGGCTTTGCCAGAATCAAAGTAGATCACTGTGTGTATTTTAAATTAATTGGTCGCGACCGAGTAGTTATGCTGTCTTGTTATTGGATGATATGTGCTTTGGGTTTTGGGAATATGACAAAGAAATTATCTAGGATTTTGGAAACACCGCAATTGTCCTCCAATATCGACATGAAAGACTTGGTGCTTGCAACTATATGTTTTCTCTGGCATGGAAATTAAAAGAGATCGGGCAAAAGATGGAGCTCCTAGGTAAACCTAGAGGAAGTATGTCGAGACAACACTACAGAGGTTTACTATGTAGGATAGTAAACCGATGAAGGTTCCTATTCCTGTAGGTGTAAAGTTATCTGTTGAACAGTGTCCCAAGACACAAGAAGAGGAAGAGGACATGTCCCGTGTTCCATATGTATGTGCAGTTAATAGCCTAATGTATGTGATGGTATGTACTAGACCAGACATTTCACATACAATGGAAGTATTGAGCAGGTTTATGTCAAAACTAGGGAAGGAGCACTAGACATTAGTGAAGCGGGTTTTCAAGTATTTGCGTGGCACTAGTGGTTATGTTTTTTGCTACCAAGGAAGACCAGGATTGGATAGAGTGTTAGATATTTGTGGCTTTTTTGATGCAGACTCGGCTAGAGATCTAGATCAGAGAAGATATACAAGTGGGTATGTGTTTAACCTATTTGGAGGTGTAGTCAGTTGGATGAGTAAGAAACGATCTGTAGTGGCACTATCAACTACAGAGGTAGAATACATGGCAGCCACTCATGCAAGAAAGGAAGCAATTTGGTTGCAGAGATTGTATTCAAGTATGGAGTTAGTACAGGGAGATATAAGGATAGACTGTGACAGCCAAAGTGAAATTTTCTTGTCAAAGAACCCTGATGTTCAATATCACTTTGTGAGGGATATGATAGAAGATAAAAAGGTGTTGCTCGTAAAGGTGCACACTTTGAAGAATACTGCAGATGCATTGACAAAAATTGTGAGCTCTGAGAAGTTCTCTTGGTGTAGAGAAACAATGGACGTTGCAGGGCTGGATAAATGACTAAGCTCTCTCGTGGCCCCCTGTGGAAAGAAAACAAGAAGAGGGAGAATGTTGGGTTGTGTTATATTATTTCCACATCTAACCCCCCTAGTTAACCAAGGGGTTAGAGGGGGAGCGGAGCCCCCCCTTTGTTGCACCGATTGCGTAACAGGGGGTTTGAGGGGGGTGGTTAGCCCCCCTCTACGGGGTTTGGGGCAACGCCCCGGCGAATTTTTTTTGGTACCCTATATTAGGTGGAAAAACCTACCTATGGTTTTGTGCATGGTTTTCGCACATGGTTTTGGGTTCGATGGTTTTTGGTCCATGGTATTGGATGCTTTGGCATGTATATATATGCATTGCAACATTGAAAGGAAAATAATGAAAAATCAAGATGGTAGTCCCGGTTTTGGGATCGAGGGGAAAATCTCTGTGTATATGTGTTTTATGTGTTATGCTCTCACATTGTTCATTTTCTGTGTTTTAGAATTCATATGCAGGTAATTTATGTACGAGGTTAAAACCTACATCTATCACTTATAATAATCTTTGGGTTTCCATGCATCTTTTGAACTATTTCCAAAAATGCCATATTGACTGTCCTGGCTTTGAAAGGATGAGATAGTGCACACAAGTGTGCATACTTGGTAAGTCTATCAACTACCACCATGATGAAATTCTTTCCTTAAGACTTGGGTAAACCTATGATAAAATCCATTGAGACCTCTTCCTAATGCTAACTTGGAATGACTAATGGTTGTAAAAAACCCAAGGTCTTAATTGTCTCAACTTTATTTTTTTGGAAAGCCAAACATCTTGCCACAAAATTTTGAATATCATATTTAAGGCCATCCCAAAAAAAAAAATTCTTGACCTTGTGGTAAGTTTTTAAAAATCCTGCATACCCTCCTGTAGGAGAGGTGTGTAATTTGAAAATAAAGTTTTGTTCAAGTTGGGAGTTCTTACATAGATATAGGTGATCTTTATACCACTGTGAATTATTTTTCCAAATAAATGAATCAGATGCATTGGGATCTTGCTGCAAATTTTGAATGAGCGTCCATACCTCTTCATGATTCTTCCATTCTTCCCTTGCTTCAGTTATCCAATCAAGTTGGATAATAGAAATGGCATAGAGAAATGCTTCCACATCCTCATCCCTTCTTGAGA
Source organism: Pinus taeda (assembly GCA_000404065.3). Taxonomy (NCBI): domain Eukaryota; kingdom Viridiplantae; phylum Streptophyta; class Pinopsida; order Pinales; family Pinaceae; genus Pinus; species Pinus taeda. The sequence continues at coordinate 3,065 of APFE030133614.1, forward strand.
GTGCATTTGCAATAACTTTTTGCATCCCTTTGTTGCTTTTCTGAAGATAATATTTGTTCTAAGAAGTATTTAAGAATATCATGATCTGTTTTTACCTTGAAGTGTCTTCCCATTAGGTAAGGGCACCATTTCTTCAGTGCATGTAGGATTACCAACATTTCCTTCTCACAAATAAGTTTCTGTAAATACTTTTCCTTGATTGGATGAATTTCAAAAGCAACATGTCTTCCTTCTTGCATGAAAAAAAACAATTCTCGTTTACTGAGGCATCACATTCCATAATAAAGGTTTTTGTGAATTCTAATGTAGCTAATACCAGAGCTCAACACATTCCCTTTTTAAGATGTTCAAAGGCCTTGGTTTCTTTCGAAGTCCAAAATAATGCATCTTTCTTCAGAAATGTTTTTAAAGGTGTTGTTATCTTCCCATAATTCTTAACAAACTTGCGATAATACCTTGTTAACCCAAGAAATCCTCGAAGACACCTTAAGTTTGTGGGATATAATAAGACCCAAATATTCCACTTCTAATACCCCAAAGAAACATTTGGAGAGATTTGCATACAATTGTTTCTCCAATAGTTTGAGCACCCTATCAGCATGTTGAACATGGTCTTTCGAAGATTTGCTATAGAGTAATATACCATCAAAAATTACTAACACAAATTTTCTAAGGAAGGGTTTGAAAGTGGAATTCATCAAACCTTTAAATGTGGAAGGTGTGTCAGTGAGTCAAAATGACATGACCAAAGATTCATAATGACCTTCATGAGTTCTAAATATTGTTTTTAGAATGTCTTCTATCTTCATTTTGATTTGATGTATCCTGAACTAAGATCCAATTTGGTGAAGTAAATTTCTCAATGTAGTTCATCCAATAATTCATCAATGATAGGAATGGGAAACTTATCTTTAATAGTGAACTTGTGGAGCTCTCTATAATACAGACACATATGCCATGATTCATCCTTATTTTGCACTAATACTACTGGAGAAGAAAAATAACTTTGGCTAGGTTGAATTATACATGCCTCTAACATTTCTACAACCATACATTCAATTTCACTCTTATGGGCATAGGGATATCTATAAGGTCTAATGTTTGGAGGAACATTTCCTGGAATCAAGTGAATAGCATGATCATGATCGCGAATAGTGGGAGATCTTTGGGGGTTTCAAATGCCTAGGAATTATTATTAAGGACTCTTTGGAGATATGGAGAAATGTATGACTTAGATGTTTGAAAATCTAGTGAACATAATTGTGCAATTACCCCTTTTTGTTCCTTCTTCAAAAACTTTGTCATGCCATTAGAGATTATTATCTTCTCAAGTTTCCCTACAATACCCCTTAATTCAATTTCCTTTCCTTCTAAGAAAAAAATCAAGAAAATTTCTTGAAAACTAAAAGCTATCGTCCCTAAAGATTGTAGCCATTGGACTCCCAATACAACATCTGCACCATCCATTAGTATGTCAAACATTGGACTATTCAGTACATATTCTCGCATGATTAGATTGATATTATGGCACTTCCCTGAGCAATTTATAGTTCCTCCATTTTCAACCACCACTTGGCACTCTGGTGCTGGATATAGAGATAAATTCAAATCCTTTGCCATCTTACAATGAATAAAATTATGAGTACTATCTGAATCAATCAACACTATTACCTTTTTCTTCTTGATATATCCTTCTATTTTGAGAGTTTGAGGAGTGATAATTCCCACCAATTCATTACAAGATATGGCTGGATTCATTTCTTCCTTTTCAGCCCCTAGGGTTAGTTCCTTGTGTATATCTTCTTCTTTTGACGTTTCTTGTTCCTTTTCTTCCTCCTCTTTATAATATATGTAAAATAATTTCTTCTCAGCACACTTATGACCTTTAATGTATTTGTTATCACCACTATAACACAACCTTTTTTTTTTTCCTCTAGTTGTTGTGGTGTAAACCTTGTAGGTTGTGGGAAGCTAGGAGTGACAATACTTCCATATTTATAGTTGTGAGTGGCAGACCTCTTTGTTGCCATAATTTTGCTTTCAACTTTTCTTGCCACCTTGAATGCATTATCCAATGACTTAGGTTCTCAAAGACAAACCTCATGTTGGATGTTATACATTAATGTCCCTAAGAAGTCATCAATCAGATGCTGCTATGGAATACTAGTTAACTTGATATTCAATATTTGGAAGTCCTCAATGTGCTCCCCAACTGAACCCTTTTGTTTGAGATTTATCATTTGGATGAAGAAGGTATTTATCTTTGTATCGCCATAATGTGTTATCAATTCTCCATAAAAATTGTCCAAGTGAATAATGATTTATGAGAACAAAGCCATCGATACCATAAAAATTTATTGGGTTCTAAATATAAAGATTCAATGTGTACCTTTTGTATCTGTTGTACATCATGTAGATCAAAGAACTGCTCCATCTATAGTATCCATGTTACTAAATCCTTGCCATCAAACTTACTCATATCGATATTTGGAGTGTGGTTGGTCTTAAACCCAAAGTTAGAGTCTCTAAAACCATTATTCACATACCATTTATTCTCATCATGAGTTTCATGGAATACCTTGTCGCCATTAGGAAGCATTTCTTGTAGCAACTTTGTCAAACCTTCCATTTATGTTTTTAAACCATCCTTCAAACCTTCTATATCCATTTTATTTTTTCTTCTAAACCATCCATGACCCATTTTAAACCATCCATCTTAAAATTCATCATTGCTTCCAATTAATTTTTTGTTACTCTTTGTGAGAGTGAAATTTGTTGCACTTGGTCTCGCAATTTTGATATATCATGTTGCATTTCTTCCTCTTCTCTGTGAGTTAGAAGAGATTTATGTTGGCTTACTAGGTGTATCCATTTTTTTTTTATTTTTTTTTTCGAGGCCTTTTAAAATCAAATACTAATATATATGCTTCAATATTCCCTTTTAATCACCTCAAATGGATTTTTCAAACAAAAGTTATGCAATTTTTTAGAAAAATACACACCTTTTTCATGCTTTTAGGAGGTCGATCTTGAAACTGTTGTATCTCTATAATTTTGGCCTCCCAAGGTCTGAAACTTTGTCCTGAAGTATATTTCCATATGCTCTTTCCAACCTCAAAAGCTAGATATGAAATTTTTACAAAAAATATCCACATGGTTGAAATTTCAGATTCTGAATCCTCATATAAAAAAAGTTAGAACGAAAATTCCAAGATGACCTATTTCAAGAAGGAAAACCTTAGGATCCAAAGCTCTGATACCAAATGTTATGTAACCAGATAAAAAAATAGAAGAAAATATATATAAGAGAATTGTAAATAATCCTCTTTAAGGGAAAAACCTTATTTTACATCACATAAAGGAACAATTCTTATATGGTTCAAATGATAAGACTTCCTTGGTATATATAGGAGTCTAATGGGTCACAATATAAATAAGGCCTACATTACAATAATAATGTAAGTACATAACAATAACAATAGTGGGATCCTATGGGGCACAACAATAACAATATGGGGGCTACACTAATATTATAGGGACTTAACAAGTTTGTTGAGATACGTACCATATTTGAAAGAGAAAATAAAATACAACTACAAAGGTTCATTAGCTTCTTCCCTTTTTCATATAGAAAAAGGATTGAATTTGACAATCCAAAAACCATGGATGAGACTATAAGAATGAAAAATTGTGTTTTACCAAAACAAATAAAAGAGTGACAATTCTAAGGGGTGGATGACCAAGAAGCATGAGATTTTCAATGCTAAGAAAAAAGGGTTTAAGAAACCTGCCTTTTCTAACACCTTTAAAAGTAATCAAAGAGGGAATTACAATAGAAGAGCAAATCAGTAGAAAAATTTAGGACAAAATGGTGGACAAAGGGCAAGAGAAAGAAATAGGAATTTTGGTGAACCAATGAGACCACCAATTAAGTGTTGGGGCTTCAATGAGAACCATTTGTGGAGGGACTATCCACAAAATTATGAAAACAAAAAGACAATAATAAATAACTTGCAAGAAGCCTCCAGTCACTGATATTGCTTTCAATATCCCAAGGATTAGTGCTACACTAGATGGGAGACAAGTATATCATCAATCCACTATGGTGGAAATCCAAATGTAAATTTTTTGAGAATAACATTACAATACTAATTGACCCTGGTTCTACTTTAAGTCATATTTCCCCTACCGAAATTGAAAAATATGGACTTAAAAAGGAAAAAAAAGTAAGCCCTGGTTAGTACAATTAGCCATAGGAGAAAAAATAAAAGTTATAAAAATAAACAAATATTGATAATTAAATTTGAATGGAATGAACACTCATCTAAATCTAAACATTCTACCTTTGGGGTCATATGATGTTCTTGTTTGGATGGATTGGCTGGAATCTCAAAGAGAAATTTTAAATTTCCTAGAAAAGTATTTCACTTGTATTAATGATGAAGGTTAGGACTGTATAGCCAAAGAAGTGCAAAGAGCTATTTCTACGAGGCAAATTTCCGCCTTACAATTAAATAAATGTGCTTGAAAATACTATGAAATGTTTTAATCTAAATTGAAAATTTTTCAAGTAAAAAACATAAACCATCTTTAGAAGACTACCCAATATTGGAGAAATATAAAGATGTATTCCTTGAAGAAATACCAGGACTTCCTCCAAAGAGATATATAGACTTCACTATTGATCTCATTCCTCGAGTAGTTCTCGTATCAAAAGCTCCATATAGAATGAGCATTCTTGAGTTAATCAAGTTAAAAAACCAGTTGGAAGGGTTGCTAGATAGGAAATACATAAGGCCTAGTGTATATCCTTGGGGTGCACTAGTTTTATTCAATAAGAAGAAGGATGGGACTCTTAGGATTTGTAGAGATTATATTCAGCTCAATAAACCGGCCATAAAAAACAAATATCTTTTGCCCCAGATTGATGAATTTTTTGACCAAGTTTAAGGAGTTTCAATCTTCTCAAAAATTGATCTAAGATTTGGATATCATCAGATTAGGATAAAGGATGAGGATATACCTAAAACAACATTCAAGACAAGATATTGACACTATGAATTTGTGGTACTCCCATTTGGACTCACTAATGCACTAACCACTTTAATGTGAGCTCAACTCTTTTCGACTAACTTGTCATTGTATTCATAGATGACATTCTGGTATACTCAAAGAGTAAAGAAGAACATGATCACCATTTGGAAACTGTTCTTCAAACATTTAGAGAGAATGAACTGTATGCTAAGTTTAACAAATGCTTATTTTACTGGAAATATATTCAATATTTGGGATATGCAGTATCGAAGGAAGATATTGTTTTGGATCCAAAAAGATAAGAGCTATTATTGAAAGGTCCATACCTAAAGACGCAGCAGATATCAAGTCTTTTATGGGAATTACAGGTTATTATAGAATATTTATAGAAGGATTTTCTAAGTTAACACATCCATTTACTTCTTTGCAAAAGAATGGAACAAAGTTTAATTGGAGTCAAAAGTGTCAGGATAGATTTGAAAAATTAAAGCATTTATTAACTACTACTCTAATCTTGAAACTTGCTAACCCCAACAAATATTTTGTTGTATGCACAAATGCCTGTAAGGAAGGATTGGGAGGTGTTCTAATGCAAGAAGGTCATGTAATCAACTATGATTCTAGGATGCTAAAAGATCACGAGAAGAACTATTCCAAACATGAAATAGAACGAGTAGATATCATCCATGATCTAACAATGTGGAGACACTATCTCATAGGAAGAAAATTTAAGCTAAAAATAAACAATGTTAGTCTCAAATACATATTTGACCAATCAAATCTAAATGCTAGGCAAGCAAGATGGTGAGCATTCCTTTGTGAATATGATTTTGAAATTGTACACATTAAAGGAAAAAAAAAAACAAAATTGTTGATGCCTTAAGCATAAAATTGCAATTGAGTATGTAGCTAAATGCTTGGAATGTCAGCAAGTGAAGGCTTCCCATCAACATCTAGTTGGGTTGTTACAACCCTTTCCCATTCCATAATGGAGATGGGAGATAATATCAATGGACTTCATAACTAGTTTACCAAGAACTAGAAGACAACATGATTCTATTATGGTAGTGGTAGATAAAATTAGTAAAGAAACACACTTTATTCCTGTTGAATCTACCATCAAGGTCATTAACATAGTATACATATTATGAAGGAGATATTCAGACTCCATGGTATCCTCAAAATTGTGATTTTAGAACATGATGCCAAATTCACTTCTAAATTTTGGAAGGGATTATTTGAAGGCATGGGAAAAAATTAAAAATTTAGCACAACCTATCATCCTCAAATTGATGGTTAAATATAAAGAACTATCCAGATGTTAGAAAATATGTTAATAATGTATGTTATGGACAAGACAACTAAATGGGAGGATTATATCCACTTAGTTGAGTTTGCTTATAATAATGGATATCAAAGTTCTTTAATGATGAGCCCTTTGAGGTATTGTATGGTAGAAGATGCAAAGTACCTCTATGTTGGGACCATCCTGAATATTAGTTAGAGTTGGGACCTGATATGTTAAAAGAGATGGAAGAAGTGGTTAAATAGGTCAAGCAAAATTTGAAAATAACTCAAGATCGACAAAAGAGTTATGTATACTTGAAAAAAGTTTAGAAAGAGCTCAATGTGGGTGATCATGTATATTTAAAATTGAAAAAAAACAACACACTTAGACTTGGAAATTGTGCCAAGTTAAAACCCATATACTGTGGACCTTTTGAGGTTTTAGCCAGAATTGGACTAGTTACCTATTAGCTTGCCCTTCCATGAAATATAAAAATTCATAATGTATTTCTTATATCGTTGTTAAAGAAATATGTACATGACCTAGCCCATATAATTGATTGGAATGTTGTACATGTGGAACCATAAGGATAATTCATGGCAGAACTACTACATATTATAGACCAGAGAGTAGTCACGCTCTAGAATAGAGACATAACTTAAGTGAAAGTTTAATGGAAATATTTTATCCTAGAAGACGAAACTTAGTTGGAGGATGATTTTAAAGAAGCACATCCATTTCTGTTTTAACAAGTTGGAATGAATTCCAAAATTTATGAATAAAAACCGGGACAATGTCAAATTCAAGTGGGGGAGGATGTGATATCCCATGACTTGAAAATTTTGTTGTAAAATTTGTATTTATGCTTAAGTATGACCATGTATTAACTTTAAAAGACTTATTTGAGAACAATTTATTAGTGCGATAAACTGATACATGTTGGAAACAAATCTTGTATTTATAATGTTGTTAATAAAATAAATATCTGGAATTGATACTGAAATTACACCTAGCTAGATGAGTTATGGATGTAAGTTAATTGTTGATATTGATTACCACCTGTTAAGTCCTAGTTAATTGTTGATATTGATTACCACATGTTAAGTCCTAGACTAATTGTTGATATTGATCACCACTTGTTAAGTCCTAGACATTTAATATGAATGATTAAATTATTAAATGATCATGGAAGTAATTGATCATTAACATCTCAAAAAGACAGGAACTGTCTTGGAAGGTGGGAAGTGGAGCTCATAAATGAGCTAGTAACTACCTACCACCTGTTGGGTGAGGTGGAGGTCGTTACCAACTACCAACTAAATGGTAGAGATGGTAATCCACTTCTTGCTAAGAAGAAAAATCACACAAATTTAATCTGGTGAAAAGCAAGAAAGGACAAAGTGAACAAAGTTGATTTCTTGTAGACAAAAGTGCTCGAGGGGATGCTGTTGAGAAAAGTATCAAAGGTTGGGAGGAGTCGATGAATTACTGTATTAGTTCCAAATTTATTTTTAAGTTGGTATCCCAAAATTCTCTTTTGTGGATAACTTCCTTAATGATTTAAAGCAATACAATGTTCTGCTACTTACTAACAAGTTTTATTTTATATACATTTATGTATGCTTTGAGTGTTTGTACAAAAGAAAGTCCTATAGTAATTAATTTGAAGGAAATTATTTCTGTTATGTACAATTGGAGTATGAAAACACAATAATTTATGTACAAAAGCATGTGTATAATTGATTGAAATACTGGTCTAGTGTAGGATTTAAGTTGTATGTTTATACATATATAAGTTGTTGAAATTTACTTGGTTAAATACTAGTTGTTGTAGCCACTACAACCCCACCCAAAATTCTGGCATGTACATCTATATTTTGGGTCCCTGTTTATATTTTTAAGGTTTACATGGATCTTTCCTATTGTATCACTTGTATGGATATCACTGAAGGATAGGGTCGATCTCACTTTCATCAAGATATGCATGTTACTCCTCACCCTCACCCTCACCTTACATAAATTCACTATATTTGCAGATCATGCAATAAAGCAACTTTACAAATCTTTAGCCTTGTTCTGGTTTTAGTTTCACATGGATTAACTTCTCTTGATTTGTCTCCACTAGTATTCATTATGGTTTTTACCCATTTTGCAAGTATGAATACTGTGTTGTCCTACACCTTCTACAAGGAAGCATAGATGTTATTCATTTTTCACCTTTCTGGCCACCTGAATCTTGTCTATTTAAAACTTTTTAACTTTCAATGAAAACATTATCACTATAATAAGACATTATTATTGTAGCAGGTTAGGATTGGATTCTCCACTACCATAATGCAGAACTACAATTAACAAAATACTTTAATTTACGAGTCAATAAAACCTAAATTGATTGGATTCTAAACCTTAATACTAATTTGAAAATGAGACTTATCAATGATAATTGATAATTTAATGATTGCATAATAGCTTATGATATTTTAATTATTTTATAATAGTTTGTGGAGTTAGTGAAATATAAGTGTTCTTTTTATTTTTATATTTTAATTTTTTTAATGGATATATTTATATTTGTTTGCATAAAAATAAATAAAATAAATGAACTCTAAATTTTAAATAATTTAAAATATTATTATTTTAACTAAAAAATGAATGATTTGTGTAATGGAAGGCGGTGTTTTTGTCTATCAAATGTTTAAAATATTAATATAAAGAAGTGTGATAAAACAACTTCTTTCCATATAAAATTTTAAAAATGGAATATATTTTTTTAATTAAATTTTATGTTTTTTTGGGAAAGGGTCTTCTTTGATTACAAGTCATGCAAATGTCATCTAATCCTAATCCACTACAATGTCAGCTATTGAATACAATGGAAGCCTACTATGGCACTATTAAGGTCATATCAGTGCTAATGAATTCATAGAAACCATTGAGAAAACAAGGGAAAATATTCACTCTTATAGAGTGTTATCAAATTTGGTCTCATCCGAGCATGAAGGTTAGCGCTAATGACATGGATCTCCTAGCTCATTTTGTGGACTTGTAGGCTACTGAAGTTAACTATGATAATGAGCGTGGCAGTTGTGATGTGGAAAAGAAAATAAGGAGCTTCCTGCAAGAAATGGGGAATTGAAGGATATTTCATTTCAAATGAAAAAGAGATATAAGAAAGAGGTTTTAGTCCTTATTCTTGGTGTTGGTCATGAGTCCAAGCTTGCTAGTGAATTCATAGCTTTGAATGGATGCAACTTTTTTGAGTTTCAAATTTCCGAAACTAGAGAAAGCAAAAAAAAAATACTTAATGATGTTTGATTTATTGTGGCATCTTTATATCTGCAGGATGCTCAAACAGTAATTGAAGGGATTCCTAAAACAATAGTAGTTGAGCTTGGTGTAAATGATCGTGACCATCTCTTACAATATATATACAAGGTAGATGTTGTGATAGGCTTATTTTCCACCAATTGTCACGCACCCATTACACATGCAGGATTGGATCATATGATGGCAAGGAAAATGATTGATCAAGCTCATTTCAGGGGAGGAAATATCAAGTCTTTTTGCTCATATTGTGGAGGCCTTTCATCACCTATTGATGCAAATAATCCATTGGGATATAAGATCAGTTGGATTCCTATAGGAGCTTTAAGGGAAAGTCGTAATCCAACAACTTATAGGACAAACTATGGTGGTTGCTGAGCAATTTTTCGTTATGAAGGTTTTAATGAAATTATGAGCGCTCTTGCCAAGCTTTCTTGTTCTAACAATGCAATTTATCCCATGTTGATGAAAATCATTGGAGTAAAATATTCAATGCTTTCTTTCAATATATTAAAGGAAGCTTTAAGGAAAAACAACCAAACTCAAAAATATGTTATTAAATCATAACACAACACTTAGCACATGGATATTGCTAATACCCTAGTCAGAATAGTTGTTGCAGAGTAGTACGAGTGCAAATAGAGTGGCTTTATACATTAGATATTTAGGACTTGATGATGATAAAAAAATTCCTAAAGCATGCAAGAGTACAATTGAAATAGAACCTACAAGGCCAGATCCAATTCTCCTGGTAAATATCAAAAGTCCAACGAATAGTATATGGAACCATCATCTTTAGTGTTTCAAGCTTACTTTTCCTAACCTAGTCACAAATCACAATTTCTTTTTGCAATGGCAGTCTTGCTAGCCACTAAAACTGCGACTTGTGACCTGTCTTGGGCCCATACATCATATAGGTCATAATCCACATTTGGGAAGCATAATGCTCCTCACTAAAATATAAAACTGCAACTTGCGACCCTTTTAGGTCATAAATCACACCTTCAACTCGTAATTGGTTTTTCACTATACAATGTAGATGTGACTTGCGACCTATCTATCGCATGCAATAAAAAAATTTCACATATATGATGTGAAACTTATTGTACACGTGAAATCTCTTTAAAAATTACATCAACCTCTTATTTTAGTTCGCTCCTCCTCTAATGTTGAACGAGCTACAATGATTTCCTACCTGCCTATAATTATTATTCTTGTTAGGTATGACGAGTGTTGAATCTCTTTGATGACCTGACCCTCTGCAATTACATCCTTGTCATTCAATTCCTCCTATTACTTCTATGTACACTCACTTAGCCATTGCTTACTCTCAATCCTGCCCTCAACATCCAAATGCGACATTACTGGTTCCTTTCTCCTGTACCCTAGCTTGTCATTAAGTTTGAATCATTGGCCTTTTCTCTATTGTGTTGAATCACTCAAATCAAACCTTATCAACTGAAATTTCTTACTTGCATACGTATGTTTATTCATTATATGGTTCAATTTTTGGGTGATGGTGTTATTTCATTTAGAGATTTATGCTCTCTACTCAAGGGATTTGTTATGCTCCTATACCAATAGGTGTCATATTTCATGATTGACTTGATGAGCTCTGTAATATGTTCATACCTTTCCTTGTTGCAAAGGTTTTCCATATTTTCAAAAAAAATCAAAAAATTTAAAAAATGTAAAGAGGGTATACCCTAAAAGAAAAATCAAAGGGTAAAAGAATAAAAATGGTCAAAAAATAAGAAGAAATGAACCCCAAAAAAAAATAGACCAAGAAAGTGTGCAAGTCTAAATGTCACTACTTTTTCATTTTCTGTAATAAGCAATTGTGTGCAGCTTGTTAACTTATGCCACAATTGATGAAGAGTCAAACTGTTTAAACTTGGCTCATTCATTTTTCAATTTCATGTCGTAGAAATAGAGAATAAATATTTGACCAAATAGTGTAATCTTGGCAGATAAGTAGATAGGTAGAATGAATAAATAAGGAGCTCAACAATGTAATCTAAGCCCTTGGATGTAATAAGTGTAGACTTAGGTAGGCTTTCCTGTAAAAGAAAAAGAAGATTGATAAGGGTTTTCCAGTCTAAGTGCACCCAAATAAAGAAGGAAAAAATGCTACGTTAAAGTAGGTAGGGTAGGTAGATGGTGTTGCAGAATGATACTTGTGATAGATCATGCCTTTAAATGTATTAACTTTTACTTTTATCACAAGTGCAAGGCAGACATTATACTTGAAAGCATCTCAAGAAAATAAAAGTCAGCATAATTAACTCCCCTTCTCATTTTCCCTAATTATTCACTAATTTCCCCTAAGTACTAAGGTATTTGCTAAATTGGAGGGGCTCAGAGCATTTCTTTGACTTTTGGAGGGACCGGACCCTCGGCCCAACAATTTAAAAAGCCTAAGTACTTAAAACTATTCATAAACCATTCATTCACTTTCATAAGTCTTTTCCTAAGTAAAATCCTATTTTACTTAAGAAAATTACATAATACCCCATAAAAACCCCTTTTCCACTTTAAGCCTAAGTTTAAATATATACTCTAATGTTTTTACTTAGCGCTTTTTATCACATTGTTTCATATTAATTTATGAGTTATATTATATAAGTCCTTTGGAAAAATTAACCCACTCTTGTATTATTTAACTATATAAAACCCTGAAATATTATATATCCTGCCCCAGTTAGATATAACCGTAGATACTTGTCAAACATGATTAATTAGAATTAATTAACCCGTACGGTTAATTGAGAACCACCCCCCAACCAATCGCATTACCCCCGATACAATTAAACATTTTTTATTTTGTTGGGCCTGCCACAGTCAAACTCTGTTGCAATACGCTTCCCATCCACTGTTTGATCACGTCCCCATCATCCGACGATTGTTACCAATATCGTGCCCCCCTTGGTGACCGCGCGTTAACGTGCGATCACTAGGCGGTTTTCCTCTCGTACCTCCGCCACGCGTCGAGTAATCTATGGAATCGCTAGCTCGAGGCTAAAACCGCCCAGCCTCAAAAGTGGTGCGATCGCATACCGCTTACCACCCTCCACAAACGAAAAAATGTCACATCCTTGCTTGCGTCATCTGCCCGATAAATCCAAAAAAAACCCACCAACCTCAGTTTTGTTAAATAAAACAAACAAGATTCCTTTTCACTATTATACGCTGCAACTAGTGCTCCCATGCAAAACAACGTCCAAGTCAACTGTTCCAACTTCCTAATTGCGCCACCTGAAGCCTCTATTAACCAATTCGAGCATGGTTTACCTCCCGAAAAGCATTCTGGACTCACTCCACAGACCTCTCAAGCTCAAATGAAACCTTTTCGACCTCCTGTGCAAACCAATTATTTCTTAACAGTTTGTTTTGTTTTACAAGTGATCAGAAGACCACATCCTTGGATAAACTGTCTTAATACTAGTCATAAGACCTTGTTTACTCCAAGATTGTTATCAAATCTATTCAAATAGAGATGGAAGGTAAAAGGACAAAGTAAAGAATAGTCAAAATATATCAAGGTTAAATAGTATCAGATTGAAGACCAAGTCAAGTAAATCAACTAGCATGAAGATAAACAGCAGGGAAGACAGTTACAAAACAGAGTATACAAATTCATGACAAAGTGAAGACAGATGAAAAACAGAGCAATAAAAGTAAAAAGTAAACAGTAAACAGTAAAAGTAAACATGAAGACATTAAGGGTTAAACAAAGATGAAAAAAATTTCACCAACTACAATGAAGTTTATCTAAAGTAAAAGTGAAAAATAATCAAAAGTAGTTTAACGTTAAAAGATGAAATTAGAGCAAAAATGGTACATTCTTCAGAAATTTCCTGTTTAAGTCATAGTTTTTCAGAAACTATTATGGCTAATCAAAGAAGTATTTCGAGAAATGGGAAGAGGTTTTTTTTTTCTAACAGGACAAGCTACAAAAACCTATCTCACTTTTTACACAGGTATTACCAAGAGGGAGATAAGTTCATGTCTTCATAGCCTATTTTTCAGTTTGTGCAAAATCCTGTTTTTGACATCTTTTTACAGAGAATATTGTGAACAGCTGGAGATGCATTTTGGGAAACTAAGAGAGGTTTATTTCAAAAACATTCTTATATACAAAAATCTCTTTCACTTTTTACATATCTATCACGAATTGAGATATAAAAGCGTGTCATTGGACCCTAAGTTTGCAGAAATTCTGGGGCAGAATGCACAAAGGAAGGAAGCAGTTAGTGACTAGGATGCCTCATCATCAACTAAGAGTTGCTATCAAATTTGACTTTCTCTTGTTTGTCACCATAAATCCATAGAAATAGTGCCAAATAGATTCATTAGTTTTGGATGTCCTTTATTTAAGTTCTATTAATGTAAACAGTTGGAGATATTTGTGAAACTAATCTTGATATTTTTTCAAGATATTTCAGTTTACAATTAGTATAAATACTTCTCCATTTGAAGTATTTTGGGTGGATTCATATACATTGTTGTAATACTGATTTTTTGGAATAAAGTGCTTATTGGATCAAATTTTCGTATGGCTTTTTGGATAAAGAATTGAGGCAAAGGACTTTTCATAGATTTCTTGAATCAAACACCGGATCAATAAGTCCTCTATACCTTATGTTTTAAAGTTTTCCTTGTTTATTATATCATCTTTGTTTCACATCTGAATGATAAACAAAAAGTAGTACTTCAGAATATGCTTGATTGCACTCCATCTTCAAAAGTTATTATTCTCTATGTTTTCTTCTGAATTAAAATAAACAATAAAATCTTAATTGCTCCTGTTTTCTAGTTCTGTCACTTTGATTATTACTTAAAGAATACTTAACTGCTCTTTATAAGTAATCAATTTCAGTTTCATCTTTTCAAATAGGTTGAAGGATTCTTAATTTCCCTTCACCCATTTTGAAACCTTTCCATTTATTCCAAAATCATTGCTTGTTCTCTGTTTGATTATCTTGCTCTGTGAAACCATCTTTTGTTAAAAAAACTAATCCAGTGAAGCCATCCTCCTTGACTCCATTAGTCCAATGGCCTAAACTAGCTAGTCCTACCCCTCTGCTACTGAATCTGACCACCCAAACTCAAACAAAACTCCTAAACTTCATAAATAGCCTAATATCTTTCAGAAAGCAAAGCTAAAACTTAAAGAGAGAGCCCTCTCTGGATGCAGATTGGCTAGAATCTGTATCTAAAAGATTAGTTTGTGGTTACCTCGGTCCCCTTTCCCTTTCTTACAACTTCTAGGAAAACCTGAGTGATAACAGGATTTACCTTGATTTTGAACTGTCTCTTTTGTATTATTTTGAAACCTTGCCATCAAATGATTGGGTGAACCCCACTAGTTGTATTCATATAATATAGTCAAAGACAATTCTTTCTTCCCTACCTTTTTACTCTTACAAATTATTATTCTACCCTGTCAAAAAATATAACCTCGAATTGCAACCTGTGATAAGACTTAAGAAAAACGGCTAGCTTATTATCAGAAGTCACATTCGTAGTCATTAACAACTACAAGCTCTTAATTTGACCTTTATTATTGATACAAAGTGTGACTTGTGGTTCAAATGGAAAAGGAGACCTACCTTTCGATCTGCGACCAAAATTGGAGCAATGATGGAATCATATGCACAAATTATTACATAGCTTCTATGATTGAAAGATCATTGAAGAGGCTTGCGTTGAATGATATATTAATGGCAACAATAAATATCGTGATAAAATACCATTCATGGGTGCGTTTCAAATCATTCAAAGACCAACATACAATTGGAGTGAAAGATAATTTACCAGCATATGCAATGATTGTCAAGTTCATGAGAAATCCTCAAATGCCATGGTAGTCATCAATGATTTAATGTAGTTTGTGTGTGGATTTACGAATAGACCAATGTTGTACTAACAAACTTAGTATTCAAAAGGGGAGGTGCTAGTGCCACTTATAAATGTCGTGGGGGAATATTTAGTGTTGGTTCTTTGTAAAATGTTACTTGCTGAGGGCGTAAAGGCACTTGACAAATAATTGGCAGGACCAACATTATCTTTGGTGTGACAAACATGTCACTTATGGACCCTAACTTGAAGTGTCTACACATTAAGTGTAATTCTCACACGTCACTGAAAATGGATCAAGGTGTTCATAAACTTCTAGATGTTAGATTCCATCCTAATGGATTGACTCAACTTGTATACAACTCGAATTAGGCATCAAATGAACAATCTAATAGTTAGAAAGACAAAAAAATGGGTTGGCCATAATTATCAGACACAGGAAATTGAATATGTTGTAGGAGGTGCAAGCCTAATATCTTATGGTGAAGGTGCATGATTCAACCACAAAATCTTGTCTCTATACACTAGGACTAGTGGCAGATAATGTGGATTTTTGATGGACATAAAAGGAAAATGAATTCAATAGTTGGAAATATTACCTTTTGGAAACAAGTGTTGGAGAAAGTGATGCTCAGTTTTCCTATGTAACATTCTTTTAGGAGAACTTGCTACTAATATTAATGTCAATATGAGGCAAAAAAATTATGTTCTTCCCTTTGTTGATGCTATGGATTTAATTCCAACATTTTTTTGAAAGTTGCCTCCAATACGTATTGGTCCTTCAAGATCCAGTTTCGTTGTTTGATATAACTTTTGATAGAGTCCTTCCTTGTGGCCCAAGATTAATCAACTAGTTTAAATCTCATACGAACTCAACTGTTACTTGAGGCAATAAATTTATGTGCTTGCTATCCATCCTTGGTTGTAAATGAGTTGTATTATGTTTCTACCTATATTATAGACCAATGTTGATGTAAACAATCCATAAGAACTAAACCCTCACCTCTCTGATTGGAAGATAACATTTCTCAATGCTAGCTCAAAAAATTAGGTTTCCCTCAAGTACTAGGCTCCCTTATCTATAATTCTCCTATGTATTGTAACACCCCACCCCACATTTACCCTCTTTTACAAGCTCACCAAGGTAAACATGAGCTGAGAGTTACTATGCATGACCCAAAAACCAAGTTGCAACTATGGAAGTGGGGCCTAGTATCTTGAATATTTAATGCAACCTCTAAGAACACCCGATCAACTAGATGTCAGGAAACATCCACTAATCATATTTTCTTGGACAAGAACTACCTTTTTGACTCACTTCACAACCCAACCACACACATTCCAAGATGTCCATGCGGCAAAAATGCTCTAGCCGCACGCACAGACCATCCTCCGTGTAGGCTATAGCCGAAAATACTCAGTTCTTTGCATGTGGCCATAGATTCAGTTCTTGAATTTCAGGGCTATCCTATAGGCCACTACCTAGAATTGCCCAAAACTTTCCAGAATCAAGTCTAAGATAATCAAAAGTATGCATAACCTATACATAGGCCCAGATCTTGCTCAAACATGTCAGTCACATAAACATTTATACAATCATATGATAAACATGGTAGCTATCAGTCATGAATGCATATACGTACATTATTTCCTTAGTTTCATCAAAGAATCATAAATAAGGCTCACTGAGCTCACAAGTTGGATGCAAAAACACTAGTTATATTATGCACATATAACCATTCAATAACTTATCGAATCATAAACAAGATCCATAAAAAGAGGACATCATTTAACCATGCCTGTAACAAACTTTCAACCAGAATGAAACCATGAAAAACCTGTTAGAAAATTATTTATTATAGAGCAATGGAACACATAAAATATATTGTAGAAATATAAACACATAAAACAAGAGAGACACAGACATACATGGTTCACCCAATTTGGGCTACGTCCATGGAGAAATAGCTAGTCCTTCCTTTTATATTATCTTGCAAATTGAAGAGATACAACCTACAATAGATTTGTTGTAATTCCCTCTTTGCTCTCACATAGTTTTCTCTCTCTTTCTCACACAGAATAAAAATTTACATAGACGCAATACAATTCCCTCATATATAGCGAGGGATTGCATTCTAGGGCAAAAAACCCTAAATTAAACATAACTTCTACCGTCAGATCTCTACCTAATGAACGACCCAAATTGACTACGAAATTACAACATTTTACAACCCCCTGGACCCCCCTTGCAGCGCAAATATTACGGGCGGTGTTGCCGCGACATTACGAATTGGGGTCCAATGCAGTGATACCTCTGAATAAAGAAGATAATCAGGCTCCACACCTAACAAAACCAGTCATAAAATCAACACAATAACCAATACATGTGCTCATTGATCTCAATAAGAAATAACACATAATAACATATGCATAAATATTACCAAGTTTGGGACTTCCATGTACTAACTGACCATAGATTGGGATGAACCAAATCTCTCTTTCAGTGAATCACCCTCGTGCCATATTCTAAGCATGAATGTGGGATCACTTGATGATGTAGGAGAATCCAGCACTCTTAATCAAACGAGGAATCCAAAGTGGAGCAAGGAGGACGACATGGACCATCGAACTAAACAGGGGACATTTCTGTTAAAATAGAGCGAGTTTGATGGAATGGATAAAGTCTCTAGAAGACTTATTTAATGTAATCTACCATATGTATGTATGCATGTAGAGAGAATTAGGGATAGTTGAGTGATTCATGGAGAGGATTGATCGGATCCTTTCAGTGATACGATCCAATGTGTTTATAAATGATGAACCTACGTGTTCAATAGGACAGAGTGAGAACATAGTAAATTTGTGAGAACATAGTGATAAAAATGTAGTTGAAGGGGAATTTTTTCCTAAGGCTGAAATGCCTTAGATCTGTAACCATATCGTGTATAATATAAAGTGTGTTCAGTGTTGATATTGTGTGGATTTCCATGTGTGTATATGTAATAATTCCTTTTTGTGTTATCTATATATATATGCAATGATGGCTTAATCCCTGTGTTGCGAGATTGTTGATCGACCATCGATTACTATAAGGATCGATGGTGATCCATTGATTAACAAAAATTTTGTTAAGGAATTTAAACTTTTGTGATCCATAATCTTTGTAAGAATAATTTCGGCAAAATCACATAACCAATCATTTGTCGACGCGTTTTGAACCAACCTGTGTGGTTCATCGTCAGGACAAGTTGAAGATTCGATTTGAGCAATGAGTTAAATAGGGACAGCAGGCCATTCCAACAGCTAAATTTGACATTCCAACAGCTAAATTTGACTGACCAACGGTTAAAACAGACATCTATCAGCTAGGTATGACCATGACCAAGATGAGGGACCTAAATTTCATTTAATTAACCGCTTTATTTCTTTATTTTTTATTATTATAATTATATATAATATCAATTGCATAATATTATTTGTTAATGTTAATATTATAATTACCAATGTATTTCTTATTTATTTATTATTAAATAATACTAATAAATATAATGGTAAATCATACTATTATATACCCATAGTTTCATTATGAAGGTCAGATCCTAAAATAGTAATTATTTTATTCATATTTGTTTACTTATTAGTTAGAATTAAATATGTTTTTACCACCTGAAAGTATCAATTAACTAAAATATAAAATGGTAAATATTGATGTTACTTAATTATTTATTAACCATTATATAATATTAATATTCAAAAATATTATTTATTTAAATGATAGAAATAATTGTAAACATTATTATTATGTACTCATTATTTTATTATCATGGTCAAATTTAACTCTAGAAATTAAAATTCACTATTATTATATGTAAATATTTTTATTCTTCACCTATTAATATATCTCCCATAATATTATGTATTTACCATATGAATGAAAACTTTTTGATCATATATAATATATTAAATTCACCATTAATATTAACATTAATCGGTCAAATTTATTTAAATTTTTAGAATAAAAATAAAGTTGAATATTATCCTAAACTCATTATTTTATCAACCTAAAATTTTTTAAACCTAGAACTCAATAAAACTAAAGACACTATTTTTATTTATGAATTTAATTTAATTAATATTATTAATATTAAAATCAATATTATGCTAAACTAATGAAACTATAAACTATTATCATAGTATAATATCAAATCTTGGTTAATATTATTATTACAAGGGCTAATGACAAAACGTTTATAATTTCTCATGCTATAATATTATCATAAGGAAAATTTAATTTTCTAGGAAAAGGGGGTTAAAGGATTTAATTAAAAAACACACCGGATTAAGGGAGGATAAAGGAAAACCCGAGACAATAAGAAGCAAGAATGAGGAGGCTAGGAAGACAAGGTTGGTGTCACGCCCCCAACTCTTTTTTTCTTAAGTTGAGCGGGTGCGGCACCGCCTAAGCAACCAGCTGTTTCCATAGTTAAGCTACTTTACGAACTACGCCTTCATTCATTCATAAAAACTTCAATTATTATTATAATGTGTGGAATCCATTATAAATGCATGATAAATGATAACCAAGAACCACAAGAATATGCAAGAGAAACTTTCTTTTATTATATGGAAGAATTTTACAATGGCTGGGAGTAACAACTCCATCGGCGTTTATAACCAAGGCGGGCGCCCGCCCGTGCAAGAGCGCACGACGGTCTGCCCATGCCTTAACCAAAATACAATATACAATATACAACCGAGTTCATTGTCCACCGGGCGGGCGTGCCCGTGCACGACCCACGCCCAAACACCAACCCAACTCCGTGTAACTATCGTGGCGGGCGGGCGCCCGTGCGCTCCACTGCCCACACTACAACCCGCGCTACACAATGTTATGTCGCCCATCTTGGTGGGCACATCCTCATATGCGACCTGCGGTAAGTGTCAACCTTGCAGTTCTTGTGCGCATCTCCACTTGTGGGATGATGTTGTGCGATGTTCGATGCCTCCAAAACAATGTGTACATCCTTTGTTTATACCTTCGTGTGTAGGTGTGGCCAACTCCATGGCGGACCCTCCAACTCGCCATACGACCACCCAACCGCCATGTTTTCTCTGTCAGCTCGCCCAATGATTGAACCATTGTTCGGTCCGCTTAATGTATGGGGGCGAGCTGTCAACTCACCCTATAAGCTCGCGAATGCCCTCCTCATAACCACGCACCTGTTTACCACCGCGCCTTCGCATGACGGAGCGCTCGCTCACACTTCGACTCGGTCACCTCTGCGTTGGTGAGGAACGCGCGCGCTCGGTGCCGGAGCTGCATGCATTACATCCTCCCCCACTGGAAATCATTGTTGCCCTCGACAATCCCGCACGTCTAAGTACTCTCTGTTCAAATCTCACAATCTTCCTCTTCCACTTCCAAGGTGAGTCCTCTGATTTCCAACTCTCCTCTTCCGGTGCGCCCTTCCATCTGACAAGGTACTCTCGTTTCTGGTGGAAACCAATCCCTATAGTCTGATAACTCAATATCTTCTCCAACTGCAAGCCTGGTTTGTCCACTATCCGAGCTGGTCTCCTCGGCGGTTCAGATCTCTCTGGATGGTCTGAGTCAAGCCTGCATCTCTTCAACTGACTAACGTGAAAAACTGGATGCTTCATGTGCATATGGTGCGGAAGCTCCAGCTCGTAAGCAACCTCCCCCACTCGCTTCTTCACCCAAAATGGTCCCTCAGACTTGCGTGTCAGTTTGGCGGTCATCCCCTTGGCTGGCTGAAACTACTCCCCGGTAATTCTGAGAAACACCATATCTCCCACACTGAAGTGTACATCCTGTCTTCCCCTATCAACATACTTCTTCGTCCTCCTTGTAGCATCGTGCAAGCGCAACCGTGCCAACTCCAAGGTCTCCTCCCAAGCCTTCATGATCCTATTCGCATGAGGACTCCTCAAAAAACCTGTGGTCTCAATGGTGTGTGGTGCAACTGGCATCTGCCCATTCACCAACTCAAATGGACTGTACCCCGTCGTAAAACGCTTTTGAATATTGTAGCTAAACTGAGCAATATCCAAGAGTTTAAGCCAATTCTTCTGATCAGTCGTCACATAATGTCTCAAGTAGTCCTCCAGCAATGCGTTGATACGCTCGATCTGCCCATCTGTCTATGGATGGTAACTCAAACTCATCAACAACTCTGTCCCAACTAACTTGAACAATGTGGTCCAAAATCTCCCTGTAAATCGTGGATCTCTATCCAACACGATACTCAACGACATCCCCCAATACTTCACTACATTCTTAAAGAACAATTCCGCAATCCGCTCGGCTCCACAAGGTATCTTTGTTGTAACAAAGACAACATATTTGGAAAAACGATCAACAACGACCATGATCCCATTATACCCCTGCACCTGTGGTAACTGAACAATGAAGTCCATCGAGACACTCATCCATGGCCTCTCTAGAATAGGTAAAGGTTGCAACAGTCCTCCTTGCCTCTGCGTATCCGATTTGTCTTGTTGACAAATGATGCACGTATGTACATAATCCTCCATCTCCTCCCTCATCTTCTCCCAAAATAACCCTCTCTCCAACAATGCCAAAGAACGATGCTGCCCTGGGTGGCTAGCCTATGGAGAATCGTGGCACTCCTTTAAAAGGTGCCTTCTGAGACTAGATGTCTTTGGAACATATAGTCGGTTTCCTAAGAACAAGTAACCATCCAGTAGAAATAACTTTCGTGTCTTCCATTCCTTTATCTGCTTCACTATATTCTGCGCCAAAGTATCGGTTTCCACACTTCCCTTCAGTTTGTTTTTCATCTCTTCCAACATCTGAATCCAACTTCTACTCCTTGTTGCCCAGTCTTCACCCTCCAATGCTGCAAGTTGTCCCTTCCTACCAAGGGAATCTGTTAGTGCATTATGTCTACCTGGTCTGTACTTAATAAACATGTCAAAATCTGCCAAGAAGTCCTGCCAACGAGCTTGCTTTGCAGAAATCTTCGGTTGTGATGCAAAATAACTCGCTACAACGTTGTCAGTCTTGACAACAAACGGATTCCCAATCAGGTAATGCCTCCATACATGAAGACAATGGATGATCGCAGTCATCTCCTTCTCATGAATTGGATACCTCCGCTCTCTATCCTGCAACTTCCGAATCTCATAGGCCACCGGATGCCCATCCTGCATAAGAACCCCTCATATGGAAAAATCGGAAGCATCAGTGTGTACCTCAAACGGTCTCCCAAAGCCAAGCAACTTCAGTATCGGTGCTGTAACCATCCTTCTCTTCAAGTCATCAAATGCCTTTTGACATTTCTCCATCCAACACCACCTCCTTTCCTTCTTCAGTAGGTCTGTCAGAGCCGATGTTACCTTGGAGTAACCTTCTACAAACTTCTGTTGATAGTTGGTCATGCCCAAGAACACCCTCATCTCATGGACGTTCTTCAGTTCAACCCAGTCCTCAATAGCCTTCACCCTGCTCGACTCCATCCGTATGTACACCTGACCAACAATATGTTGAAGGAACGGAATCTCGGTCTGAGCGAACACAAACTTAGACTTATTCAAGAACAACTGATTCTCCCTCAGTGCATTGACAACCATCGCCAAGTGCTTCTTATGATCCCCCATGTTGTCACTGTAAACAACTATATCGTCCAAGTATACTACTATGAACGAGTCCAAGTATGGTCGTAGAACATCATTCATCAAAGTGCAAAATGTCGCAGGAGTGTTGCACAACCCAAACGGCATAACGAGGAACTCAAAGCTACCATACCTTGTTACGATCGCGGTCTTCTTCTCGTCTCCTTCAGCAATCCGCACCTGATAGTAACCACGCCTCAAGTCCAGCTTGGAAAACACTCGGGCTTTTGCAAGCTTGTCAAAGCAATCAGTAGCCAATGGCAAAGGATACCTGTTTCTCACCTTCTGCTTGTTCAATGCACAGTAGTCACAGCACATCCATAGCTCATTGGAATCCTTCTTTAGCTGGAATAATATCGGAGATCCATATGGGGATCTTGAAGGTCTAATGAAACCTGCATCAGCTAACTCCTTTAGCTGTCGTTTCAATTCCTCCAACTCAGGCCCTGATAACTGATAAGGTGCTTTAGCCGGGGGTTCGCTCCCTGGTTCAAGCTCAATGCTATGGTCCACCGCACGTCTTGGTGGAAGCTTCTTCGGTAGCTCATCAGGCATCAAATCTGCATACTCGGTAAGCACATCAGAAATCTCAGCTGAAATAGGCGTCCCCACTTCATCACCTTTGACTCCCTTGAACATCACCGCATATGTCTCCATATCTGACTCATTCATAGCCCTCTCTAAACTTAGTGCAGAAACATGTTGCACCTTGACTTCCATCCTTTGCCTATGAGTGGGAAAAGTCCAAGTTCGTGTCTGTCCAACCAGCACCACCTGATCACAGAAGGGGACAAGAATAGCCTTGTTTCCCTTCAAGAAATCTTGTCCAAGTATTACATCGAAGTCATTCATCTCCATCACCGTGAAGTCCAACTGACCCATCTAGTCTTTTATTTGTACCGGCACTTCGTTGCCAAACCCGCCACCTTAGCCTTAGAGTTCACTGCCTCGACCTCCATGTTTGATGGGAGGATCGTCAGTCTGACCTCTCTAGCCAACCGTGTCGTCATAAAGTTATGGGTGGCCCCTGTGTCCACAAGAGCTTGAGTGGTCTTTCCACAGACCATCAAGTCTACGAAACCTAGAGTGTTCATCCATGATTTCTCCATAACCTGTCTTTGCATACATATTCGTTCTCTTCGTTCATCATTCGGCAACGGCTTCACCATCTGTGAACCTACTCTGATACCAACTGTCACGCCCCCAACTCTTTTTTCTTAAGTTGAGCAGGTGCGGCATCGCCTAAGCAACCAATCATTTCCATAGTTAAGCTACTTTACGAACTACGCCTTCATTCATTCATAAAAACTTCACTTATTATTATAATGTGCGGAATCCATTATAAATGCATGATAAACAATAACCAAGAACCACAAGAATATGCAAGAGAAACTTTATTTTATTATATGGAAGAATTTTACAATGGCTAGGAGTAACAACTCCACCGGTGTTTATAACCAAGGCGGGCGCCCGCCCATGCAAGGGTGCACGATGGTCTGCCCATGCCTTAACCAAAATACAATATACAATATACAACCGAGTTCATTGTCCACCGGGCGGGTGCCCCCATGCACGACCGACGGCCAAACACCAACCCAACTCCGTGTAACTATCGTGGCGGGCGGGCGCCCGTGCGCTCCACCGCCCACACTACAACCCGCGCTACACAATGTTATGTCGCCCGTCTCGGCGGGCACATCCTCATATGCGACCTGCGGTAAGTGTCAACCTCGCAGTTCTTGTGCGCATCTCCACTTGTGCGATGATGTTGTGCGATGTTCGATGCCTCCAAAATGATGCATACATCCTTTGTTTATACCTTCATGTGGAGGTGTGGCCAACTCCATGGCCGACCCTCCAACCCGCCATACGACCGCCCAACCGCCATGTCTTCTCCGTCGGCTCGCCCAACGATTGAACTATCGTTCGGTCGGCTTCGTGTATGGGGGCGATCTGCCAACTTGCCCTATAAACTCGTGAACGCCCTCCTCATAACCGCACGGCTGTTTACCATCGTGCCTTCGCACGATGGAGTGCTCGCTCGCACTTCGACTCGGTCACCTCTGCGTTGGCGAGGAACGCGCGCTCGCTGCCAGAGCTGCAGGCGTTACAGTTGGGATCCAACAACTACTAATCTTCCAGCCATCATCCCTATTAAGATTATTAGGGCTGATAATAAAATAATGAGTATATAATAATATATTTAAATTATTTTCTATTTAATTATTAAATAAATATATTTATTATGATATTAATATTATATAACGGTAAATAAATATATACACATAGAAATAACAATTTACCAGTTATTTATAATATTTTAAATAAATAATACTTATTGATATCATATTAATATATTGGTATATTTAGATGAAATTAATGTGTTAACAACAAAACAATCGTCAGCAGCGAGGTCTCTGAGCTAGGGTTTCTGGAACGCAACCCTGACGGCGCTGACAGTTCAGAGCCAAGAGCCCAAGCACTGCACAAGATTCTCTGCGAAGCTACAGGGCTGAGGGGGCTAGAGCGGATCGATGGCGGTGACGCAGGGGGGGGCGTCAAAGCCCTCCCCATCGAATCACAATCCTGAAAATGAGGTCATTTTTGGATCTATAGATGCGACCCTGCTACAGAAAGGTAAAAAGCAGCAGAATAATGTCAATGACTCAGCAGCAACACAGGAAACTCTGGAAACTAATCCAAAGGTTACATCCTCGACATGCAGACCGGTGGCCAAGGAAAGGCCCAGAATAGAACTGCCCGGGGATAAGATCAACAATAGGATTGAATTCATGAAGGAGCATGCCATCATAGGAAAATTTATAGGGTTTTGGCCAATGGAGAGGGCTTTAAATGGCTGGATTGTAGCCAAATGGAATCCTAGGGGAGACGTCACACTCCAGCTTGGACCGAAGGGCTTCTTCACAACCATTTTCTACTGCCTGGAGGACAAATATAGAATCCTTGGAGGGGGACCGTACTTCTTCAACTCGGCAGGGTTGTACATGAGAGAATGGATCCCCAAATTTGTCCCTGACAAAGAAGACCTCACATGGGCTCCAGTGTGGATCCGTCTTTACTCTCTCCCAGACGAATACTGGGAAGAGGACTGCTTAAAGAGAATAGGAAATGGTATCGGAGAATACATCAGGGCTGTAGAAGAAACCAGATCCAGGAAGTATATCTCTTATGCTAGAATTTGTGTATTCATCCGTCTCAACGAAGCTCTACCTGATTCGGTTACCCTCGCCCATCGAGACGAGGAATGGATACAGCCATTGGACTATGAGCATGTGCCTTTCAGATGCAGGAGATGCAATGAGCTGGGGCATCTGTTTCGGGACTGCCCTCTCAACTTCAAATCTCAGTCTGATAACATGGCGAATTCTCCTCCTCATGATGGATTCACTCGAGTCACTAATCGGAAGCGAGTGCCTAAAAGACACCAGAATGGCTCCAAGCCCCGATCCCCTCACCCCAATAACCCTGCCTCCAAGAACAGATTTGACATTTTAGGTGATCTCTCAGAAGATCCGCCCTCTGCTCCCGCTGATAACCCTGACCGCCCCTCCTCCTCCTCTAATCCCCATCCTTCTAGCCCCCCTAAATCCAAATCGCCTGAGATTAGCCCTATCATTCTTAGGCGGAACCCGGAAAATGAGACAGAGATCCCTGAGGAAATGAAAATGGATGACTTGATATTCCCTCCGAAGGACACAGAGATCAATCAGGAAGAAGGAAACCAAGTCCAAAATATGCAGGAAGAGCCCGAAAGCATTGACCTACATGGTCTGAACATTATCGATCTGGAGCTAGCTTGCAGGAAACAAGCATATGAATCCATCACCGAGACAGATCTAGAAAAACTAGAAGAGGTCATCTCCAGAGCTTATCACCAAAACCAACTCGGCATTCAACCTGGCAGCGAATGGAATAACAGCGCACGTCCAAAGGACTCCAAAAAGAGAGGGCAGAAGACAGATCTCCAAAGAACCATAGAGGTAGGAAAAATCCTGGTGGACTCAGGCAAGTATGCAAAATTGACAAAGTATTACAGTCCTTCTCAAATCAGTTAAACCATGAAGCTTGTCTCTTGGAATTTAAGAGGGCTTAATAGCCCAGGAAAACAACAGATGCTGAAAAAAATGATCAAGATGGAAAAACCGCAGATGTGTTTCTTTCAGGAAACCAAATGCAACAGCACTACGCTAGGCCGCTTTCTCGCGAAAGCTTGGCCAGGTTGTAGATCAGTGGCTGTCGATGCTACGGGAGCTTTTGGAGGACTAGCAATAGCATGGAACTCCCAAACTGTCTCACTCTCAGATTTTCATGCCTCCCATCATCTTATACAGGCAACTTTCCATATTCTAGGTACCAACGTTCATGGCAACCTATCCAATGTCTACTTTCCGCAGGATTCCGGCAGTAAAAGTGTGCTCCTCAACACCATTGAAGTATTAAGCAAGAATCGGCAACATCCTCTTTGGATAGTAGGTGGAGACTTCAACATGATAACCAAGATAGAGGAGAAGTCAGGAGGAAGAACAAGACTAGAACCAGAGGTGGATCGTTTCAAGGACTTCATACGATCGGCCTCTCTCATAGATATACCATTTTGTAATGGTACTTTCACCTGGAGTAACCGCCGAGGGGGAAAGCATCAGATCTCCTCTAAACTTGATCGATTTCTGATTTCGGACAATGCGGTCCACCTTGGAGGCGATTTCTCGGCGGAAATTCTTGCCCACACTGGGTCAGACCATTGGCCAATAGCCCTGCAATGGCAGAGACCAGGGGATCGCACCAAGCGCCCTTTCCGCTTCGAAGCCTTTTGGCTCACACATCCTGCATTCAAGGATTTCGTCAAAACCACTTG
This sequence comes from Pinus taeda, assembly GCA_000404065.3. Lineage (NCBI taxonomy): Eukaryota > Viridiplantae > Streptophyta > Pinopsida > Pinales > Pinaceae > Pinus > Pinus taeda. The sequence continues at coordinate 31,102 of APFE030133614.1, forward strand.
GGCCTCCTTTATCCCTCCGGAGGGCTCAAAAATGTATCGGTTTCAGCAACGATTATGGTTCCTAAAAAGTCATCTAAAGCGCTGGAATAGGGAGACTTTTGGGAACATATTTGAGGAGCAGCAGAAACTAAATAACGAGCTGAAGGAGCTTCATCAGAAAATAATCATTAATGGGCACACGGACGTAACTCTGGATCAGGAACGGCACCTATCAGATCAGCTTGAGGAACGAAGGAAACAAGAGGAGATATACTGGCGACAAAAATCGAGGGTCAGATGGTTGTGGGAGGGAGAGCGCAACACTAACTTCTTCCACAATACAACAGTATAGAGGAGGATGCACAATAACATTCCCTTCCTCCAGAACCAGCAGGGGGCAAGAGTGGAGGAGCACAAGGAAATAGAACAGACCCTCCTTAATCATTTCCAACAAGTTCACAGGGAGCCAGCAGGGGACAGACAAAGGGAGATTGGAAAAATAACCAGCAACATTCCCAAGCTCGTCACAGAAGAACAAAACGAGCTCATCATGCGCCCAATTCAGCCCCAGGATGTTGATGATGCAATGGCACAGCTTAAAGAAGGTAAGGCCCCTGGCCCGGATGGCTTCACCACAACGTTTTTTCATGCTTTTTGGGATATGATTAAAAAGGATGTCTGGGAGATAGTTGAGGAATCTAGAGCAATGCGATGGATTCTTCCCTCCCTCAACTCCACGTTTATCGCCCTCATACCCAAAGAGGAGAATTCCATGACGCCTGACAAGTTCAGGCCCATTGCTCTCTGTAACGTTATATACAAAGTCATATCCAAAGTCGTCGCTAACAGGCTAAAACCTCTCCTTCCCATGCTCGTCTCTCCGAAACAGTCGGGCTATGTCGAAGGCAGACAGATTTTGGACGGTATCATTCTCTCGAATGAAATTATTCATTCGCTCAAGCAATCCAAGCAAGCAGGTATGTTGCTCAAGCTAGATCTATCCAAAGCTTTTGACAAACTCAGTTGGACCTACATTCACCACATGTTGACAGCTTTTGGATTCTGCTCCTCTTGGGTTCGTTGGATTATGAGTCTCATCACCTCCTCCCACTTCTCTATCCTGGTCAATGGATTCCCCTCTCGTCCCTTCAAGCCCTCTAGGGGTATAAGACAGGGAGATCCACTCTCCCCCTTTCTCTTTGTGATCATGGCAGAAGGGCTAGGAAGGCACATTAAGCAAGCCCTCCTTTCTCATCACCTCAAAGGAATCGCTATCCACCACACCCCTGCCTCCTCTCATCAACAATTTGTTGATGATACCATGCTCTACGGCTACCCTTCGGTCCAAGAAGCCTACCATCTGAAATCTCTGCTCAGCGACTTTTCAGTTGCCTCTGGTACCCAAGTTAACTGCTCCAAATCTCAAATCTTCTTCTTCCACACCCCTCCTGTGGTCAAATCTGCTGTTACCCGCATTCTAGGCTTCCGCACTGCCTCACTCCCTTCCACTTACCTTGGAGCTCCTCTCACAGCATCTGCCTTAAAACAGCCAGCCTGGAGGATCCTGTTAGAAAAGCTCGAGTCAAAGCTCTCTCTATGGACTCATCGCTCCCTCAATCTGGCTAGTCGAGTGGTACTGATAAAATCTGTTCTACAGGCTATGCCTCTCTACCTCTTCTCTATCTTGGCAGCCCCAAAGTGGGTATTAAAAAGACTAAGAAATCTGCAGCGGGACTTTCTATGGGGAAGCTCAGAGACAAATCGCAAATGGGCTTTGGTGAAATGGGATATTGTATGCAGGCCCAAAATCCAGGGAGGTATTGGCCTAAGGGATCCTGAGAACAGCAACACTATAATGAATGCTAAGATATGGTGGCAGTGGGTAACGAATCCGGACAAACTATGGGCCAAAATATGGAGAGCCAAATACGCCAATAATAGGCCACAAGAAGAACTAATCAGATTCACACCTACGGACAGAGGCTCACTCATCTGGAATGCAGCGAAGCAGCACTATCAGCTCATACAAAAACATAGTTTTTGGGAGATCAGAAATGGGTGCACGGCTCGCTTCTGGAATGATGCATGGAATCAAATGCCAAGCCTCTCTAGCGTTTTTTCATTAGAGGCAAATCAGCTCAGGCAGGAGCAGCAGCTGGCCACCGTCCACCAGTTTTGGACTCAAGAAACGGAGAACGGATTCAGACAATGGCTATCAAGTAATCAGATAACCAACAACGCCAATATTGCAGGAATAGATGAACTGGAGAACGAGTTAAAGAAAAGAAGCATCCGATATCAGGAAGATGTGGATATTCTCAGATGGGGATACTCACCGAAAGGGTCCTACTCTACCTCAGAAGCGTATAATCTGGTCGGCGATTTTCCCATCAGGCCGGACCCTCTCTGGGGGAGAATCTGGAGCTTTAAAGCGTGGCCTAAAATTACCCACTTCCTTTGGATGGTAGGACACAAGAAAATTCTCACATGGGATAGGCTAAGAAAACGCAATTTTCAAGGTCCCTCTATATGTCACAACTGTTTCCAAAATGAGGAAACCCAGCAGCATCTTCTAGACTCATGCACTCTTGCCAAACAGATCTGGGACAAGATAAGCTTTAGATGCCAAAAACGATGCAAAGTAAACAACGATATCATTGACACCATCAGACAATGGCCAAAAAGTCCCTACAGCTGCGTGATACTCAATCATCTCTGGAATATCATCCCGGGTATAACTCTATGGAACCTTTGGAAGGAAAGGAATCGACGCATTTTCAAAAATCAGAACTCCCCATTAGAAATAATCTGGAACTGATTGAAGGGCAATCTCAGAGAAACCATGCTCTTGCATCCTTGGGCAAAAGAGGACTTCCCTACCGCCGACAATGAGAAAAATATTCTTGACAATTGGGAGCTACAGATACCTCAGGAATCCATAATGACAGAGAGAATCAACAGAAACATCAAGGATAATAGCAGATGGATACCCCCACCCATTAATACCTACAAACTCAACTTTGATGGGGCCTCCAAAGGCAACCCAAGTCATGCAGGGTTTGGGGGCATCATTCGAGATTCTAGGGGTTCCCTCTTACAGCTTTACTTTGGTAACATTGGATGGGATACCAACAACTCGGCTGAACTGGAAGGACTTTGGCAAGGACTATCTATAGCAAGGGAACTCAATCTACATCCCCTGATGGTAGAAGGAGACTCCCAGATCATCATCAACATGGCCACACGAATACAGAATGGTTCTCAAACTAGGAAAGTGGCTCACAGTTGGAGACTTGAAGCAAGGCTGAACAACATTGAACGGGAGATGCACCAACACAGAGCACTCTCCTTTCTTCACACACGAAGAGAAGGCAACAAGACTGCTGACCTCCTAGCCAATTTGGGAGTGGATTGTTCCCGGACCCTTCTAAGAGGGAACCTGGAAATCATCACAAACTTTCAAAAGGCTCAGGACTGTAAGAGTCTCATCCAGAGCGATGCAAAGTTCCCGGATGCGAGTGAAGGCACGTCTCAGATGGACGAGACACATGCATAGCATGTGCTGCCCCGTGCCAAAGACAAGAGGCTATGGTCATAAGCCGTCGAGAATTAAGGTGGGAAGGCCGGCATTCAATGCAGAGCAGAGGAACAGCAGGGAAGTTCAGAAAGCCATTAAGGCGGGCTCGAACCGAGGCATCAAAATGCTTATTCATACGCAGGATGGCGGAGTGCAATTTCATCACAAAGCTGAGCAAAGATTTCTGCAGGGTCAGGGGAAAGTGGATTGGGGGGACATTCGACGCTCATGCAGAGCCTGGTCTGGGGAGAACGACTGCAACTTTAGCAGTTGGTGGTACTCCGCGCGGAAACGAAGGCATAATTCACCTGGTGTTTGCGCTTCTGAGGCAATTCTGCCTTCGAATTCTCCCACAGGGCACCGCGGGGTCATCATTCAGTTGGCAGAGGTCTTGGAACAGGGCAAACGTGGTGATAGCTCAATGGCAAGGATTCGAGAGCGGCAGCCGAGCAGGAGAGGTCCAGGAAGAGGATCATCCTCTCGATGCCCAGCAGCAGAGGAGCATCATCATTGTTGCTGTTGCTACTGCCATCGGAGGGCGAAAGCAACACCATTGCAGGCTAGACAGTTCTTGGAGGTTGGTAGTGCGAGTGCGGGAGAGACGGGGCTTCCGGCCTTTGGCTCTGTCATGTTCTCCTTGGGCAGCACATCGGAGAACGCAGGCATCAAAGCCCACATCTCAATCTTGTTTACCAAATCGCCTGAAGAAGTGGAAGACCCGGTTGCGCCACCACCAATGCCACCAGGAGGAGAGGAAGTGGACGCAACAGCTGCGCAACCATTGTTGGAAGCTGACGGCAAGGGGAAGGAACCCGTGCAAGCTCCCTCGCCATCATTGGGGCCAGCTCCTCCGGGCTTCACCGAGGAGAAGTGGAGGGCGATGTGGGAAGGCGTCGAAGAAGGCCATGGCTGGGCACACGTCGTGGAGGACAAAAGCCTATGTGAGGAGGCTGAGGCACATCTTGCAGACCACCGTCCACCCTCCGCCCGTTCCCAGGATTGAAGCAACACCGGGTAATTTAATTTTGCATTTTGGTTATGATGTCAGGCAGCAAACATCTCTGCCTCTGTCTTGTTCATATCAGAATGGTCTTTGGTCAATCCCCTTCTCGGTTGAGTTCATGTTGGATCAGATTTGGCTGTCTGATAGCCATTATCTTCAGTCAATTTCAGTAAGGCGCCCCTGCGTGGGCAGTAATGTGTTTATTTTGGGTAATGTTGCACCTTAACGCTTTAGTTTTTTTGTCTGTCGGGCCTCCATGGAGAGATGATGTTAATTTTGAAAAGGGTTATGGGAATTTAGCTGATGCTGCCCCTGCGAGGGAGCCTTTGAATGTTGGAATTTTGTAGACACAGCCCCGCGTGGGAGCTTTTCATGCTCAGAAATCTAGGGCGCAACTGCTGGCCCTGGACGGCATGCTTCACTGATTGTAACAGTTTCCATGTACATATAATACAATAGTCTAGATAGTCTTTTACCGAGAAAAAAAAAATATCAACCCATTGGGTTTATTGATCTAAGGGTTCATATTACTAAGTTACAATATTATTCATATGGTTTATAATATTAATCTTTGGTTTTAATTAAATCCATTGAGTTTATAATCATGGTCAACCATATTTATTTTAAAGTTTATAATATTTATCTTAAAATTTATATTATAATTATTTTAGTAACAATATTATTGTTAATATTGATATTTAATTATTCATATTTTTCGAATTTTATTTTGTTTGGTTTAATTATTTAATTTTTAATATTACTATTAATTATAATTATATTATTATTATGATTTTAATAAATAAATAATTTTTATTATTATATATTTATCCATAGTTGTGTAGTAGATACCATCATTAATTTAATTTATTTATTATTAATATAATATTAAATATTAATTGATATAAATCCATAAGTCTTTATCAACCACAATTATACTAATTTAATGTGCTAAATTAAATTTCCTTTTTTCCTTTAAAGGTAAAAAGACCATTATATTAATATTAATGATTTTTTTAATCTAAACATTTTAATAAAAAGCACCTCATTAAAAGTCATGAGACTAAAGATCCGTAAATGTGTTTACAAATCACCTATAGGAGTAGGTGAATCCATAACAATGTCAAATTGTAAGGAAAAAAATGAGGTTCCCAATCATATAACCCTGTCTGAACCTGAAAAGAAGAGAGGTGAAGAAATACAAAGATGTAGTTCTGCAACTTTGGAAATATGAATACTCTTTTCTTTAAAGTCTATAATAACATTAAAGTGATATTGATTGTATAGTACCAGCAGTATAAATGAGTAGCTTCACCAAAACCTGTACTTTGAATTTGTGGTCTCGGACCCAATGCTCCGACAATATTCGTAACACACTATAAATTTTTATAGCAACTATTAGCTTCCACTGTTGTAAATCTGCTGATTAACCACATACAGAAATGCATACATGAAAACCGAATAATTGAGATCAAGTCTTGAAAGGGTTGTCCGAGTACTGATATCATTCAATATATCAGAAATATACTCGAAGATTGAATGATTTTTCAAGGAAAAAATACCTTCAATGTAGAACCATAATTACAAAATATATTTAGGTTTTCTAATTAAGAGGGAATACTATGCTATGAGTGAAAGTGGTAATTCATTATTTAAACTTTAACGTTATGTAATCATAGACCCTGAGTAACGCAATCATAACCATAACATCTATCTAAGGGTAGTTGTAGAAATAAAGATTACATTAACAGAGAAAAATCAAGAAATAGATATTACATCAACAGAGAAAATCCATACACTCCGTCCCATTTGTCTCTCAAATCAATACTGACCATGTTATTCCATTTCACCGAGTGCATGAAAATGGCCCAACTCTTTATATTGGGAAATTTATTGTACTATTATTAGCAGTTGGTCATGAAAACTTCACGATTTGGCTCTCCCAACATGGTGCTGGTTATACTGATATTTTTGCTTTAACTTCTGCTGCCATGACCGATATTGTTGGTCACCAATGGCAGCTTCTGAAAGATTAATTCTTTCTCAGCATTAGGAAGGGGCAGCGCAGGAATCGAAGAAGACACTGGCGCGCTATAGAGAGCAAAGCCTAGGGCTCTCCATGGGCGCTGGTTTCCTAATGTTGTTCACTCATTAAATAAAGATCCAGTAATTGTCTACAGCAGGAAAAATCAATAGTCCATGACCTAATGGCTGATTCAGCGCATGTTAACGAAAGATCTCGGAAGTTTCGTTCCATATGTCGGTAGCACATTACATGCCAAAATAAAATCAATAGATTTCAATTCATTATGTAAATAGATTCGATTTTTGTGGTGCAAAATTTGATATTTTTTTAAAAGTTTTGTCCATTTCTGAACAATCTACATCAAATCATTAATCATAACTTAATACATACAAATTTAGAAAAAGTTTGTTGACTTATTTAAACCCTATGCACATATAAAAATTTAATAACCCAACTTATCCTCTACCTCATGGATTGTTGAGTAAATGTATTCAATTTTTGTGGTGCAAAATTCTGATCATCTTTTAGAAGTTTTGTCCATTTCTAAACAATCTGCATCAAATTACTAATCATAACCTAACACAAAAAAATGTCCTTGTTGATTAAATAGATAGATTCAATTTTTGTGGTGCAAAATTCTGATCATTTTTTAGAACTTTGCTCTATTTCTAAACCATCTAAATGAAATCACTAATAATAACTTAATACATAAAAATTTAGAAAAAGTTTGTTGACTTATTTAACCTTTATTTACACATAAAAATTTAATAACCCAACTTATCCTCTATCTCATGGATGGTTGAGTAAATATATTCAATTTTTGTGGTGCAAAATTCTAATCATTTTCTAGAACTTTTGTGGATTACTAAACAATCACTAATCATAACTTAATACATAATAAACATTTAGAAAATGTTTGTTAACTTATTTAACCCCTGTCCACATATAAAAATTTAATAAACCAACTTATCCTCGATATCATGGATTGTTGAGTAAACAGATTCAATTTTTGTGGTGCAAAAATTTTGATATTTTCTAGAAGTTTCATCTATTTCTAAACAATCTACCTCAAATCACTAATCATAGTTTAATACATAATTTTTTTTTGAATTATTTGACTTTATTTACATATAGAAATTTAATAACTTAATTTATTTTCTATTTTATGAATTATTGATTGCACCGAGAAACGCTTTACAACTTAGTATGGAGATCTCACATAAACATGTAAATGTAAAGTAAAAGTAAATCTAAATGTAAATATTTAACATGTAGTGTTTAACATTTAACATTTTCAATCTAATGCCTGCTCTATTTACAAATCAATCTAGTTATTATTATGTATAAACACAATATAAATTTAAAATATAAAGAGTTTTATGAACACTAAAAAAATAGATAAGATAAATAAATAAAAATATAAATAAACTGGAGATATGGTAAATAAGTAAAACTCTTTCTATACTTACTCCAGATGTATGGTAAATAAATAAAACCTTTTTTTATATTTAGTCCATAAACTTCTTTATATTTAAAGAAGGTTCAAAAAAAAGTTTTATTTAGGTGAAGCCTATGGACCATACCATTTTAATACCATGTACTAAATACCATGGCCAAATACCATATTTATAAAAAATAAACGAGAAGTATGGTAAATAAATAAAACATTTTTTATATTTACTCCATAATTCATTTTATATTTATGGCCACTCAAAAATGAGGTTTTATATAGGTGAAGCCTATGCTTTATATAGGTGAAGCCTATGGGCCAAATACCACGGGCCAAATTATTATTAATACCATGCAAAAAATCATTGTTAACCCCAATATTAATATTAATAAAAATAAAGATGGCACATGGTATTGATATATGGTATTGAGAACCAATATTATTCACTGATGGTATTCATGTGGAATGTAGCCTATTTAAAAGGGAGAATTAAACCAGCATAGATCCATCTTTACTCTGGATGTAGAAAGCACCTAGAGGGAATATCTTGATATGCAAACTAGCATAGAGTGAAAAAAAATTTGATGCACCTAGAGGAAATATCTTGATATGCAAACTAGCATAGAGTGAAAAAAAATTTGATCGCTACACACTTAGTAGATCCAGAATAAAAATGAATCTATGCTAGTTCCTAAAATAATCTCATATCTAATAAACATGAACAAAATTAAATATTACAAATTCCTAAAATATTCTGAAATTTCACCTCCATAAATAAAATTAATTATTTAACCTAAAAAATCCACAAATGACAAAAGGATGCACATCTGGAACACATTCCACTCTTCCTCACAATTTTTAAAGAGGCCGTCTCAGCTTTCTTGAAGTGGGATGGAAATTAAAAGCATTTTGCTCAAAGCCGTCGCTTAGTATGATTTATCATTTGACTTCGACAGCATATATGACTTCATTAATTCTTGGAACTTCATACAGCTGTCAATAAGTTATGTAAGATGTTGACGCACAATGCGGTGCACTGCCCGTTCTCTCTTCCTCTCTCCAGTTTATTTACGACCATATAAGGTGTTTGCTGTGGAAATACTGCGATGTAACAGTAAACTTGGAAGGACAATTAACAGTTCCATCCAATAATTCGTATTTTCCTGTAGCAGTGCTCGTTCTCTGCGAACGTGGACGTCCACCATCTTTTCAGAAGTCGAAATGATTTTGGTAGTGGTAAAATTACTAAATGCCACGCGCACAGGTTGAATACCCGTGTAAACACACTAGACTAGCAATTGTTCTAAAAGGTACAAAGAGAGGCCCATAGGATTATTAAAAGGAAGAAACCTCTATAGGTAGGCAAGCATATATAAAGCTCACTAGTGACCGAAGGTACTAACCACGATGACCATCATGTACCAGCAGATTTGATATTAAAAGAACAAAACCAAACTATTGATATTTAAATAAAAAGTAAATTACAATGTTTTACATGGTAATTGAAAAGCGGCGAAATTTGTGATTTGCAAATATTAAAACAAATCACTTAGATTGGTGGTTGACACTACAACTAAAACATTAACTAATTGTAAGATGCTTTTCCTAAACATTATTGTTATTATTTTTAATAAAAATAATTTATTTAATTATAGAAATTTAAATTATTAAAATTTTGAAACTCATTTTGAAAAGGAAACTTCGCCTCGTCTATAGATGAACCAAAACATAGTCTTGTGCAATTGGATCAGAAAGGGTTCATAGAAGTCTATTTAAAGAGCAATTGGCTAGTCTCTAGCATGGTTCACGGGAGCATCAATCCACTTACTTTTCTTTCCTGACATCTACATAATACGATGCATTGGGGACTAAATTGCAGCTGCAGATGATATTTGATAATATTCTTTATCACCTTTTTTCTGAAGGGAATTTTTCGTGTGCAATCCTTCTTGATGTGCTACTGTTACATTTTTAATTAGTTGAATCTCCACATTACCACACATTGCAAGAACCCTAGTAAATTCATTAAATGGTTGAGGCAAGATACAAATAATAGAATTACCTCTCCTCCTTTTAGCAACAATCCCAGGTATAAGGATAGCAATGTCCTCAGCAAACATGGTATTAGAGGTTGGAGTGTGGAAGCTTAGTTTCATTAGAGAATGTTCCTTGTTATTTTGTCAAAACATCAATGAAATAGGAACGTTTCCCAGCCAATCCTAATACATCCTACACATTAAGAGATGTGGGTCAATCGAGGCATTTGCCATGTATTTCACTCACTTACTCGACTCCTTATGGCTTTGTAATAATATATGATATATTAATTATTCTGTGAACAATGTACACTTTTTTTTCTTTAATATGCTATATTCGGGTGTACTCACTGTGCTTGTGCATTTCTGCACATTTTAGGGATGTTGAATAGCAGCCATTGCATATAGCGAACACGCTATTCAAACACCATGTATAGATATTGAATCTAAAAGTTGACACATTTGTTCAGTCCAGGCATATAGAAGAACTATATGGGGCCATGCTGATGTTTGTAATAAGAGCTATCTGAGTCCTTCCTCTTGTCAGAAACAGGACCCTGAAAACAGCAGCCAGACCATAACAATAATCAGATTCCATCAGTCACACAACAGTGGCCAGATTGCAGACTATCATGGGCAGTTTCTATTTATTTGCAGCCTGACCAACCCATCTAAATGCAGCGATCTGGAAAAGAGGAGTAATTCAATTCCCATTTTCTTGTTGTACAAAGTTATAAAGAGGCAAATGGAGTATGATGTGAAAGGGGAAAGGATGTGGGCAGTTTCAATATAATTTTAGCCTTACCAACTTATGTAATTTCATGCACTGAAACGAAGGGCTTTCGATGACCTCGCCTCCTACCTATCCTTAGGTGTGGACAATGAAAGTTTGCTCTAAAAATGTGTGCTCACACCATGTTTTGTCTATTGGTATTGTTAGTATGTTAGTTTCTTATGCACCACACATGCAGAATTCAGAGTAGAATGACATATGTTGAAGAGAAATAGGGAGGAGCCTCAACCCAATAAATAGATAGATCATGAGAACTTGCCCCTACTACGGACTGTGTTCTCCTTGGAAACCAGCAGATGTTGATGTTGGAGACATGTTCACCACAAAGGAAATTAGGGGTGAGTGCTTAACAATTGCGCTGACACAACAGGTGTTAAGTGAGGATGATAAAAAAACCATAAGCAGCAAGTGCTGAACTCCCCATGCACAATGAGACAATGGGTGCATAGTAAACAGTTTGTATACCTAGAAGTGCACACCTTATGCATGCCAGTTGTTTGAAAACATGCCCCAAAGGGACGTGGTATCATGGAATGTGATAATAGGTTGCACATTGACAAGGAAGAATTATAGAACGTCTTGGACTTTCTGTCAAATGAGATTGGATGGTGTGAAACCTGATTCTATCACCATCGCAAATGCTGTAACAGGATGTGCCCGGACAGGGGCTTTGAAACAGGGAAAGGAGGTCCACTGTTACCTGATCATAAATGGATTTGAGTTGTATGTTTTTGTGGAGAATGCACTTATTGATATGTATGCAAAATGTGGGAGTGTAGAAGATGCAACCCATGTATTTAACAGAGTGTCGCAGAAAACTGTGATCTCGTGGAACACAATGATTGGAGCATATGGAATGCATGGTTTTGGTGAAGCTACCCTCAAGCTCTTTTATGAAATGCAACACAACAATGTAAACCCAGACTACATTACTTTCATTGGTGTCCTGTCTACTTGCAGCCATGCAGGCCTAGCAAAGCAGGGTTTAGAAATTTTCTATTGCATGAGTAAACAATACTGCATCACTCCTATAGTGGAACACTATGCCTGCATAGTTGATCTTCTTGGACGGGCTGGGCAACTTGATGATGCACAACATATGATTGATAAGATGCCGGTGGAACCTGATGCCAGTGTGTGGGGAGCCTTGCTTGATACCTGCAGAATTTATCATAATATAGAGCTAGGAAAATATGCGGCTGAGCAACTATTTGAGTTAGAACCTGAAAATACAGGAAATTATGCACTTCTTGCAAACATCTATGCTACCGCTGGAAATTGATACTTTGCAACAGATATAAGAAACATTATGAAAAGTAAAGGGTTGAAAAAGAGTCCAGGACACAGCTGGATTGAAGTCAAGAATAAAGTTCATGTATTCCTTGTGGGAGACCAACGGCACCCACAATCAAAGGAAATCTATGCAGCTCTAAAGAGTCTCACTATGCAGATGGAGGCTGCAGGATGCACACCTGACACTAACTTTGTCCTGTTTGATGTCAAAAATGAGGACAATGACCACAATCTTCTTGTCCATAGTGAAAAGCTAGCCATTGTTTTTGGGCTTATGAACACATCTTGTGGGACACCTATCCGTATTAGTAAAAACCTTCGTGTTTGTGGCGACTGCCACAATGCTACCAAGAACATTTCTAGGATTGTCACGAGGGAAATTATCGTTAGGTACGCACACCGATTCCATTATTTCAAAGATGGAGTTTGCTCTTGTGGAGATTATTGGTGATAATTATTCAAGAATAAAAAACAAGAAACATAACCTTACATAGACACTCTTTTATGGAAAACACTTCCCTCTCTTACATAGACACTCTTTTATGGAAAACACTTCCCTCTAATATCTGGATACAACAAGTTGGTTTTGTTAGCAACCCTATAAACTTTAACATCGATTGCTTTTGTAACGACTAACTTAGAACATGTTTCGGAACTTCTACCGATTCTTATATAAAAGCACAAATACTCACTTCATAATATTATATGGGCACCTATGGAAGCCCTAAAATCTGCAGGGTTGGCCAGTGAGACAAACAAATCGAGTCACAGAGTCGAATCCTTGAAAGTCATATTCAATAGGTTTCGTTTGTAGATTATGATATGTAGTCGATTCCATCCTGTTGAAAATTCAATTGCAACACTTAAAAACAGACATGGGAATAGGCACATTAATAAAAATAACATTATTTAATGTTAAAATCCATGGTAGCAAACAATGGTTAAACCAAAAGTTAATTGGAACATTTAGATGGTATCGTGCAATAGCTTGAATCTAATGAATAATTATTGTCAAAGTATTGTTAGCCTAAAGAATGCAAGATGCTCAAGAAGATAAAGAATTTTACCTAAAAGTTTCTTCAAGAATTGCAAGAGTTCAAGTAGAATATTGACGTAAGCGTGTTCAACTTGAATAGGTGGGAAATGTCAGATAGTATGCTTAAAAAGGCAACAATTGCATATTCTGCATTCTAATGATTTTGAAATAACGCAATTCAAAAGGAAGCTAGAGTAAGCATTGGTGGCAATTTTGAGTTTTGGTGAAATAGGTACCCTCGAAATGTAGTGATAGAGATAGCCAAGGGTGTACTACAGCAAAAATTTTTCTCATTAAGATTTTTTTGCCTAATTGATGGTGGAAGGTGACTTGATAATTTAAAATCTTAATTTTAAAAAACCTTGAAAATGCAATATAAAAAACGAAAAGAAAAGAAAAACATATGGTTTACATATCTTGATAGCCAACGACGGGGGCAAATCTGGGATTGGAACTGACCCGCACAAATTCTCCATCCAAGCGAAAGATGTTGATGGCCAGCGACGGGGGCAAATCTGGGAGTGGAACCGACCCGCACAAATTCTCCATCCAAGCATTTCTGAAATGGATTATTAACATTTTAAACATATAATTTAAATGAATGCTAAAAAGGAATTGTATGCGAAAAAATGAGAGAGGGTTATAGTGAGATTTCCAAGGATGGACAAGTCTGTGTGCGGCGGAGTTTCTTGTTCGGCCGGTGCGAAATTACCGGCGAGGTAGTGCAGAGGTTTGGCGGAACCCGCGTGGTGTGCCATGTGATGGCGCTAAGTGCGAAACCAACGGGCATGCATGCAGCCTAGCCAGTAAACTCCGAGCATTGTGCCATAAACTCGGCGCAGGGATGTGAAGTGGATAGGTAGTCTTACTAAATCTGTTATTCCTTTGGTGTATCTTTGAACCTTTAGGAGCAATTTCTAGTTTAATATTATTCGTAACTTTCTTGCTTGGTCATGCTCTCCCTTACTCTCGCTAGTCTAAAAATTTTGTGTTTGCTTATTGTACTATTTAAGAAAGGACCGGTGACACTTTAAAGAGAACAAAAAGCAATGTCCAAAACAAACATTCATTAACATCCTTCCACCACTTTTAAATATTGTACACTTCAACAATGTGCAAGTCTAATTTTAATGTGTTGTCTTCTTAAATATTTTCCCACAACGATTTATGTCAAATTCCCACATCGATTTATCATCTTTTTTATGACTAAAATATAGTCAGACTTATTTGTGTGATTGGATAGTTAAAAACAATGTAAATAATTGCTTTTGTTAATGAGAATTTGAATGGCACCCACACATAATTTATTTAAAAATGCTCTCCGTATGGTATGATATGATAGTTAAAAGCAAGGTACACAATTGATTAAATTTAAAATATGGAAGTATTATTTAAATTATATTTTAAACAATTTCACTAAATTGTCTTATTAAATGATACATTTCATTTTGAGAAATATAGAAATTATAAAAAAAATGTAATAGTTAGCTAAATTATTATTCTACAATACTTAGGTTACATAATTTTTAATATATTGTTTTTTGAAATACACATTTTTCATTGGCAAAGATTTTAACATATTTTTTTTCCAAAGTCTTGATATAATGGTTAGTTAAATTATAATTATATATTGTTTAAATGATATTTTTATTATCAACTTTGCCAAAACTTTATTCATTTTGAAAGGTCGTAAGGTAATTAATGCATATGTAATTTTTTTATATGTATTTTTGAAAATAAATTGTAATCTAGTTATGTAAGTCATGGATGATCAATGATCTAGAAAAAGCCTAAAAGTCAAAGTTACTGGATTCGGATGGAAGCAGTGTCATTGCGTAGAGCTTGCAGAAACGACTCTAACATAACCTGAATGGGTGCATTTGGCCTCTGGATGAATAAGAAACTGCTTGTTGAAATTTGTGACGAATCAATGCACGTCACATTCATTTTTTATTGCTCGACACATGGCATTTACAAATACAAGTGCAACATCTTCGGTTTAAGTGCAGGTCTTCATTACATGGTGAAAGTATAAGTCTCGTCACAAACATATGGATTTTGAAACATATAATATGTGGTGTGGAAAACATATATTGAAACATATGTTATGGTATTAAAATCATACATATAGTAAGCAACATAGCATATATTAAACATGTAGTGGTGGCAAATAAATGGGAGCGGAATTCTAAAAGTCAAAACCTATGTTGAACGTATATCATATATGGTGGGCACATTATATATGGTTGAGAACCACATAATATACATATGTTAACAATATTAAGACCATGTATTAAACATAGTTTATGAATAACGATATGGTGCGGAGTTTATGATATAGTTTATGGTCCAAACGACATGCACCGCTCCAAGCCACGGGACCCACCGCTCCACCGTGTTCACGTGCCACGGAATCTCCGCCATATCATACCATACCTCCGCCATGATCTCCGCTAAAAAAGATATTTGTTCCAACTAAACTCCTCCATATTAATGCGCCAACCTTATTTGCTATCCATGTGTCAACAATGTTCATGTATATTCGAATGTTAGTTTGCACGACAAGTGTCAGCGTGGGAATGAAAAGGACGACGAAGGTCCCTTTCAAAGGAAGGCCTATCGGCCTAAATATGTTTAATGTAAAATATTACACGTGTTTAAGATTTATATATTAAAATAGAAAACTTAAAAATTATTAATTCTATATTATAACAATTAAATAAATTAGTAATTGCACTACGAAGTGTAAAAGAATGTGGATAGGAGTGTAAAAGAATGTGGATAGGAGAAGTGCAGAGGTGTGGAAGGCAATGATTAAACTAAATATATGGGAAATGAAATATGGTAAGAATTTGAGCTTTTATATATCTTTTAAAGAATGAAGTAGGAGGTTAAATTTAAAAAGAAAATTGTAATGACATAAAAGTCCTTGAATAATGTCAATAATTACAGGCACAAGGTACATATGATGTGCACATATTTATTTTCAGTTAGATGGACCTTGATTTGTTTTGCCAATATATTCAATCTGAACAGGGTCCATGGAAGACTCTACATGCCTATACTCTAAGTAAATTTTGAGTAATCTAATGAAATCTTATTTAAAAAAATAAAAATAAAATAAATTTTCATATGTAACATAGGGCTTTGCCCATTACTTATACATTTAAATTTAATATTCTCTTAATTATATTTGTAACTAAAAACATTTTCAAATTCACATCCTTATGTTATATTGATTGCAAAAAAACACTTGTGTTTCCTTAATTTAACTTATATTTTATTATGTTAGTTTAACTTATATTTTATTTCATATTAATGTTTCTTCACTTTATTCAAACATAACAATATAAATAATTCATTAAGTCTTTTAATAAAAAATACAATATATAAATCTATCTAATATTTCAATTCTTTAAAAATATTAATCATGACTATTTTAACTTATTACATACCTCTTTTAGTACAAAACTTGATTTTATTAATTTTATAATATAGATCAAATGAATCAAAACTTATCATATATGAAGAATCCATATATAATTCCAAGAATTAATATATGTTTATATGGATCCACTAAATTGAAAATAATTGAAAGTTAAAACTAATCACAACTAGTGAAATAATTATATCAACATTTTCTATAACTTTTAAAGTAAAATACTTTCTGTAATATATATATATATATATATAACCTTTGACATCAATCCTAACTCAATTATTAAAAATATGGTACATATTACACAAATATTGCACTACCATGTTCTCCCATGCTAACATCTAATATCTAGTAAGAATCCAATCTTTATTAAAAATAAAATTTATAATCAAATCAATCTAGTCAATTAAAAATGTGCACAATCAATTTAATATAAAAAATGTGCACAATCAATTTAATATCACGTAAACCAAATTCTTAACCCAATTATAAAGAATATCCCAAAGCTATATTTCTCTAACAATTTTTTTTCCTCGTCACAATCTGCATTTAAAATCATGTGGAATAGAGTGAATTAGTTTATGGTTAACCATTTTATAATAAAAGAAATACCGTGCATTTAAAATAATGTATAGTGGATACATAATTTTACCATGATTTAAATCAATAATATTTCATTAAATTATAATATAAATATGTCCATCATTTTTATCTATATTGTAATGATGTAACATTACCCAATAGTGTAATGTAATGAATGGATTCATTATGATGCGTTCATCCTCCAAACTCTATAAAGTAAATTAAATATAAGTTACGAGGAATATGGTGTGATGTTCCTCTTCAATTTATAATAACATAAACATTGTATAGGGATTGATATACATACCACACCCAATTGGAGAATTGTTCTCCAGCTAAGAAAATGGTATGTAGAATAAAATAAAAATAGAAGGACAGGGTCACTCATCATATTTCATGGTATTAGCAAGAAAAACTCTATAGCATTTTCATGGCTTTGATAAGTTACCATTTGCTGCTGAAAAGCACATGTATATATAAATATTATAACTGGAAAAAAAAAGCAATTTCTTCTATGCATATGAAAACATAACTATAGCGAAACCAAAAATAATCCAATTTTCAATCAATATTTTTATTAATTTGTTATTCTACAACTTGCAATTAAAATCCCTCCACTGGCACTGCAACATCTATCAACTTCTTATCAAAATTAAGAATGAGTTGCAAGTAAACTGTGATAATGTGGTGATTGTGCATTGTGTGGGAATGCAGAGATTAGTTATGGGAGCGACTGAGAGGAGCGACGCGAATGGAGGAAGACACCTGGCCAAGCACCCAACCAGAGCCCGCCTGTTAGCATGCATCCAACCAGGTTCAAGCACATGCTACGTTCCAGGTTTGACTCTCACTCAGTTTTAATCCAGCCTTCGTAGATCCGCTCTACGTGTCTCCCTCCCAGTTTTGTCTTTCTGCATGGACAGCAACACCCGTCCTCTCCTTAATCTTTACCTTGCGCTATATAACTGACCCTCCACACAAGTTCTCAGGTTTTCCTCCCCTGCACTTAGGCGCAGGGTCCTCCTCGTTGTTTTTTCTTTCTGCAACCTCTGCATTCTACCTAAGGTTTTTCTCCATAGTTCTCTCACCTGCTATTCTTATACGGTCCTCATCTGCTACTAATCTACGGGCTTCACCTGGACATCTACGGTTTTTTTCCTGGTCGTCGCTCCACGTTTTCAACCCTTTCGCCTTTGGACGTGGCGATCCTCTCTCAGTGAAAACAGGTTCCTCCCTTACCTTTGAAAGCTTTAGGAAGCCGTTTCATCATTTTATTGGTCTGCCATTCCTATGGTCTGTTATTTTCATGGCAGATTCTTTTTGATGGTTCTGTCTTTTTAACTGCCTGTTATGGTAATGGTTTTCTTTCGGCCCTTTCTGAGGAAGCCTTAACTTCTTCCCCTGATTTCTCCTGATTCTCAATATGGTCAGTAAACATTTACCAAAAAGTCGAAGATATGTGGTTAAATTTTGTAAATAAGTTAAAATCGGTAGTCCATTTTTACAGTCCATGCTCGGACGTTAGGCTCAGACTCGGCAGCGGGTGGTGCATCATCCAGGTCTACTGCTATTGCATAGACTGCCACGGTCATTCGCTGGATTTGTCCCCGGTTTCTGATGGCCTCTCGACCGGAAAATCAGCAGTATGATTTTGAACTCCGCGGTCCTGTTCATCATTGATGGTTTTTGCAGTTGCATTAATGCCTACTTCCTCAGGCCACCTTCCAATCCCCCTCTCAAAGTCAATTCGACGGCGGTCTCATTGCAGATGAACAGGCAATCTGGATTTTGTCAGTAGCCTTTTATGACTAAGAAGGTTCATCTATAGCGACTTTTTTCCTTTCTTCTTCTGAACATTCCAGGATAAGATCTTCCTTTTTGTCCTTTCTGACATTCTTCCTGTCAGTCGACCCTTCCATCCAGGTATTTCTTGACAGTCTTTATTTACTGTGGACTCGATCTCCTGTCAGGATTGAGATCCAAGTAACCTCTCTTTGTCAGGGGTTTTTTTTAATGGATGACCCGGACTCGCCCACCACCATGGCTTTCATCAAAGCTGCCATGGAGGTAGAAAGGGCCCACAAACCATCCTCCACCTGGCAAGACTCGGTGGCATCCATGATCCCAATGAATCCTGCCTCCGGTTTTGTTCCGGTATTGCCTCAGACAGGCCCTGGATCCCGGAAGAAACATAAGAAAGTAACTCTTCCGGTCAAACCTGGTCCTCCCGCCAAAGCCATTCATATTTCTGGGGAGGTCCTCATTGAACGCATTGACAGTCTTCAGAAACTTGCCTTAATCGGAAAATGGTATTTCCCGTTTATGGAGGATGGGGAAATGCGAAAATGGTTGGCCGATAAATGGACCCCCATCATTGGTTACGTACCAGTTATCTCGAGGCTCATGAAAGATTGGCTATCCTTTCATTTCCTCAAACCAGAGGATGTGGACTCCATCCTCATGCGCCCATGGGTCTGTGGAAGAAGCTTCCTCTCTCTGTCGAGGTGGTATCTGGGCTTCGACCCCCTGAAGAACACTCCTACAAACAGCATGATCTGGGTCAAGCTCCCAAACCTGCCTCTCGAACTATGGTCTCCAGAAACTCTATCTGAAATTGGAAACTCTATAGGAAAATTTGTTTATGTGGACCCATGGTGCCGAGGGGAGCGGGACAAAAGAATTGCCTGGATCCTGATAGAGAAACAATACAAAGGAAATTACCCAGAATATGTGGAGATCTCCTGGAATGGGATAAAAATATTTTAGAGGATTGATTTTTGGGGGATCCCTTTTCGTTGTTCTAGATGCCACAAAACAGGCCACTTAATTAAAAATTGCTGCTTCCGCAACCTACAGAAGTAAAAAAGGCCCCTTTTTTCTGGAAAAAGAAGAATGGTCCCGGATTCCTTGCAGGGGCATGTCCCAGATCCAGCGCAGGGGCAGGATTATTCCTCTGACAGTCCTCTAAAAAGCTCTCCTGCAGGAATCCCCCCCTCCCCCATAAATGATCCTGGTTTCGGCTCTCCCATCCACGAACCCCGTCAAGAAGCCGTGGTCCCTTCTCCCCCAGCTATGAGCTTGGAAGCCTTTGAGGTGGGATCCCACACTATCCACATCCCATCCTCGTCCCAATCATTGGACCCCCTCCTGCATCAGAGTCCTGGCCCCCACATGAAGGGAAAGAACCTCTCCCCTTCTCCCACGCCTCAAAACTCTCCTGTGGAATCCCCAAAGAATATAATGGACAGCGACCTTGACCTTTTCTTTCACAGAAACTCTATCGATTTAGAGCTGCTCACTATCCACAAGCTCGACTTTCCATCCATTAGCCCTAATTTTGCCAACAACATCACGGTTAGGAAAAAAGGGAAGGGAAGCTCTAGACATTTCAGAGGTCGCACTATCGCCTCAGATTTCGGCATTACAAACTTGGCCCTTGTTGAAGTTCTAGTTATGGAATCGGACCCCCCACGACCCCTTAGAGCAAGTATGGTCGGCGAATCCTCCAAATGACGTTCCTCATCTCAATGAACATTCGGGGCTTGGGAGCTGGCCCAAAATTCTTTGCTCTAAAACATTTCTTCAGGACAGCTAAGGCGAAAATAATCTTTGTACAGGAAACAATGCACTCCAGCAAGGACACAATAGCATATTTTAGGAGGATGTTCCCATCCTGGTTTTTGGTGGCAACGGGAGCTAATGGACAATCTGGAGGTTTAGCAGTCATGTGGGATCCAGTATGGGTTAAGGCGTTGGCTTTCAAATGCTGTGCAGGGATACTCATCTCGGTTTCGTACAGGGGTTTTGATTTCAAGCTAAATCTTCTGAACATTTACGGGCCATGCAGGAACATGTTTCCTTTCTGGGAAAAGCTCTTTGCCACAAAAATTCTAGATATGGAATCTCTGATTATAGCAGGCGATCTAAACATCACCCTCAGTGCTGATGAGTGCTGGGGAACATGTAGGAAGTCTGACAGAATGGGTGATAGGCTAAGGGCAGAATTGATGCGGCGGAACCTCGTGGACGTCGTCCCGGATCCTTTATCCCCGACCTGGGACAATGGCAGATTTGGCCCCGCTTACAAAGCTAAGAGAATCGACCGCTTTATTATTCATACAGGCATCATTGATAAATGTGGTTTGCCTTTCTCATATGTTGCTAATGAGTTCTCCTCGGATCACAGACCAATCATCCTGGAATGGCGGGACTCGGTTTTCAAAAAAGGTTACTCCTTCAAATTTAACAGAGTTTTTCTGAGCGATCCGGATTTTAACTCTCTAATCTCCAGCAAATGGGCGGACTCACAGGCATCGAGCAAGGCTCTGTTCACCACATTCAGAGAAAAAATTCATGCTCTGCGTATTTCTGCAAAGGAATGGCAGTCTCAGAAAATCAAAACAGACCGCCGCGATCTCTCCTCCATTCAATCGGAACTGGAATCTCTTCTATCGACCTCCTCCTGGAACTCTATGCCTTTCGACAAAAAGAACAAAATCAGGGATCTAACCGCAAGAAAAAATGATCTGTTGCTCAAGGAAGAAATCACTTGGCGTTTAAAGAGCAGAGCGCTCTGGCTCAGGGAGGGTGATCGAAACTCTAAATTTTTTCATTCCTTTGCCAACGCCAGACGGAAGATCAACTCCATCTGGAATATCCGGGATAGTGGGGGAAATCTTCTTTCCACTCAGGAGGAAATTTCGAATGAAGCCACTGCCTTTTTTCATCACCAATACAAGCGCGGGTATAGCAGTCCCCACGACATGTTTTGGGCGGTGGAGTCTGTCCCTATTATGTTTGATCCCCAGGCATACGACGACTTCATAAAACCTGTCACCAAGGACGAGCTTCTCTCTGCAATGAAAGCCTTCAACAAGGACAGAAGCCCGGGGCTGGACGATTGGCCGATTGAATTTTTCATTCACTTTTATGACCTGTTTAAAAGGGACCTCTTGCGCACGGTTGAGGCTTCCCGTATGTCGGGCAATATCCACAGCTCACTTTCTTCCACGTTCATCGCCCTGATTCCTAAGAAGAAAGAAACTGCCTCTCTCCACGATTTCCGCCCTATCTCATTATGCAACACTCTTTTTAAAATAATCTCCAAAATTATTGCGGATAGATTAAAGCCTGTTTTAAATCAATTTATCTCCAGGAACCAGCACGCCTTCCTGAAAGATAGAAATATCTGGGACGCTGTGGCTATGACTCAAGAGTGCCTTTACTCCATGGCGACAAACAAGACAGAGGCGGCAATTTACAAAATCGACCTCAAAAAAGCATTTGATTGCGTGGACTGGGGCTTCCTACGCATTTTGCTGGCAAAAATCGGCCTCAGATCTAAGGGAATCGAATGGGTAATGGCGTGTGTGGAAAACGTGCATTTCTCAGTGATCATTAATGGAATTCCTTCCCCCTTCTTCAAAGCGGAGAGAGGGCTGCGCCAGGGATGCCCTCTCTCCCCTCTGCTCTTCATCTTAGTCATGAACTCTCTCAGCTTGCAGATAAATAAGGCAGTCCAGGAAAAGGAAATTAGGCCGATCAAAATCTGCAAGAACATCCATCTCTCCCACAATCTGTTTGTAGATGATATTCTCATTTTTGCCATGCTGTGCAAAAAATCATGGTCCTGTATTCACAGCATTCTAAAAAAATTTCAATCAGCTTCTGGCATCCTCATTAATGGGGACAAATCAAAGCTGTTTCACAACAACTTGAATGATGACCTCATTTCCTGGACTGCATCTCTGCTTGGCTGCTCCCAGGAGTCAATTGAAAATGGTATTAAATACCTTGGCTTTAATCTAAAGGCAAAGAGCTACCGAAAACAGGATTGGTCATGGCTCATTGACCGTTTCTACTACAGGATCTCGGGTTGAGAATGGAGATTCCTCTCTCTGGCTGGCAGATTCATCTTGGTACAATCAGTGCTGTCCCAGCTTGCGGTCTATTGGGCCCACCTTTTCCTTCTTCCTTCATCCATAACCAATAAAATGAGCTCTCTAGCAGCAAACTTTTTATGGGGTGGCCGCTCTTTTCAATCAAAAATCCACCTTGTCAGGATGGAGGACATCTCTAGACCCAGGAAAGATGGTGGTTGGGGACTTCTAAATCTGAAAATCTTTGGGAAGGCCCTCATCTACAAAACTCTTCACAGGGGGATCTTTGGGAGTGGCCCATGGAGTCTCCTCATTAACAGAAAATACCTCAAAGGAAAAGGCATCATTTTCTGGTACAGAAGGAATACTTTGGGAAAAAAGTATGGATCTGCTATCTGGTTGGGCTTCAGAAAGCTCCAACACTTCTTCATGGAAAATCTGAGATGGAAAATCCACACAGGGGCCAGCATTCTCTTTGGCATTGACTGCATTCTAAATGGCCCATCTTCCTTTCCTCCCTCCCTAACCATCTATCTCCAAAATAAGGGAATCTTCACTTGGGACAAGTTAATCATCTCCTGGTCAAACCTATCCCCAGCCTGGAAATCTGCCTCTGATCTTCACCTCCCGCCCCCCCTCTCCCCTCTCTGGACCTCCTTTGAACAAGGCCTCTCGAACAGGCCCATCCACCGTGCTCCAAACGACGCGCTGGTATGGGCCCTCCCGAACAACCCCCTCCCCATCTCTGTCAAAAACATTTATGCTGCAGTCACTCCCTCCCCTTCTCTCCCCCCCATGATCTTCCTGATGTCCCTCTGGAAAGTCTCCTGCCCTCTCAAAATGGTCCTTTTTCTTTGGCTCGTCTTCAACAACAAAAATCTTACCTGGGAAGTGCTACAGAGGAAAGGATGGTTGGGGCCGGGGTGCTATCCTTTATGCCTCATGGCCTCTGAAACGAACTTTCACCTTCTCTTCACTTGCCCTATCTCCTCGTCCATATGGTATGATCTCTCCCTCTCCTTCGGCTTTCCTCTTATTTCTTTCTCCTCTGTTCAGGAAGCAATCTTCTGGTGGAGTGGCCAGTCAGACATATGGAGATCCCTCTTCACTCACTCCTGTTGGCTCATTTGGAAATGGAGGAACTCTTCCATCTTCCAAGACTCAAAAAGGCCGGTGTCTGCTCTTCTTAGTTTTGTTAAAACCTCCTACCTCTGAGCCTCCTGCTCCAGCATCTGTTATGTCAGCGTTTCTTTCTTCTGTTATATTTCGAGCTTCTACTCAGTGTATTTTTCATCTTCCTCCCTGCCTGTTCATGGCAGTTATTGCCTAGAACTGCGCTTGTCAGCGTTTTTTTCATCCTTTGTCTCCTGTCTCTCGGTATTCTTCTGTTGTTTTTCCGGGTTCGTTCTCTAGTTTTCTTCCTGCTGAGGGCACAACATTCTGCTTCCTGTCTCATGTCTTTATGTTGTGATATCTGAGGTATAGAGGGCCTTGGGGAATCTCTCTG
This sequence comes from Pinus taeda, assembly GCA_000404065.3. NCBI lineage: Eukaryota > Viridiplantae > Streptophyta > Pinopsida > Pinales > Pinaceae > Pinus > Pinus taeda. The sequence continues at coordinate 55,699 of APFE030133614.1, forward strand.
CCTGTAGCAGCTTATGGGAGTCTTTTCCCCTCATTTCTGCTACCTGTTTGTTTAGTATTCTGATCCAAATCCTGTCTGTTGTTATGTCTCTCTACGTATCGGGTCTATGTCTATGTTTCATGTCTTGGCAGGATCTTCTTTGTTTCAGGGGGTCCCGGGTGTCAACAGGCCTCTTTCCTTTGCCTGGAGTTAAATCATGTATGGAGTCATTCCCTGAATATCTCGTTTTTCAAAATTTCAGGTTTTCTGTGGCAAAGATTTCCTTTGTTTTCTGTGCAAATTCAATTTATGTCCATCTGCAAGAGAATTCTGTTGACAATGCTTTCACAAAGATCCTTGGTTTGAAGCGGATGCCGGATTATGTACTTCATCATCTGTCATTTCTGCCTCATCTTCATCATATGTAACTTCATCATCTTGTCCGCCTCGGTCTTGCCTGTTTCGACAGCGCATGTATGCAGGCCTTTACACGCTCATTTGTAATGCTGTCTCGAGTTTTCTTTATACAGGCCATCGTTCTCCTCCATCCGGGCCTGGTTTTCTTTCATGCTTTTTTCATATCATGTAACTTCGCTTCATCTGAAGCTGATCTATATCTCCAGAATATAATATATTGATTTTTCTTCTGAAAAAACTGTGATAATGTGGATGCCTCATTGGCATGGAGTTGAGTTGGATCCCTAAGATTTGCTATAAACGTCAATAGTATAAATATTAAAATATTTGTGGAGATTAGCTCATTTCATAAACAACTAAGTTATCTGTAGAAATTGTATGCTGTTGAGCGCCCATCATAAAGGTGTCTATATGAGTTATTTCAATGTCTTAGTAAAGTTGATTGATGGTAAAAGATGTTGAGTGATGGATCAGTGATGCATTATTTAATCTCTCTTTTGTGATGCTACCCTTATGGTGTTACAAATCCAAATTTCCCACTCTTTAGCACGGTTAGAGATGGAAATTTTGGACAATGACTACATTGACATTGCAAAGAAAATTTAACATTAAAATTTTCAATGTTTTCTCGATATTGAGTATAGTTGGCCTATTTTCAATGGTACTGAGCCACAATGGACGAAAGTAAGTTTTATCTAAGAGAGTAAAAGCTGGATGTTTCGGTTTGCATTCAAATAAATTCATTGTTTGGTTTGAATTAATGGAAGACATGTTCACATTAAAATCCCATGCAACCAAAAATATACAGGTTGGTGAAGACTTTGCCCCACTGTCGCATGCTACTGGGAGGTTCCTTTTATTTAAAAGGAGAGAGAAACATCATTTGATTCCATAGTGAAATTGGCGAGTCGCGACCATTGAGTTTTGAACATTGAATATCGTACCATTAAAATGAAGGCATGACTGAAGGAAGGGCGTAAACGCAGGCTTGATGCTTCATGGTGATACCAAAAGTTAGAAACTAGTGACATAGACATGTGTCTCTAGTTTTTCTAGTCCAAAATATTTTGTGTGAATCAATGTCAAGCCCTAAAAGGATGTTGTTTGACTTAATATTTCCATTAACATACTAATTTCTATTAACATACTTCTTTTCATGTGAATAAGCTAGACCTCTGGCTACTCCCTTTGTAATTTTAATTCTGGTCCACCATGGTAGACAAATGGGAGAGTTTGGTGAGCTTCTTATATAAAATTGGAGAGATATAATGTTAGTCAATGTTCATGAGACATGATCTGAAAACATAGGCCACTAGAAATTTTAATAGTTGAACAAGATGATCAAAATCAACATGCAACAAGAGGCATAAAAAATTCAGATCCTACATGATTATGGACTCCCTTTGCAATGATTACAGAGAATTGGTTGGTTATCCAAAATGTTCAAATTGAAAAGGAATCAATACCCTTTGATAAGAAAGGAAATAATTATACTCAACCTCGGGAAACTCAATTGGAAAAATGAAACTGAGTGAAAAAATACAAATATCCATTTTAAATGAACCGCAAAGAACCTGGTGAACAAAAATATAAATATCCATCTTAAAGATAGAGGATAAATGAAATAAACTGCAACATAACCTGGAAATAAAACAAAAAGGTTGATATATATATTATAAAGAAGAGAAACAAAATAGACTCTGTAGAATCCAGAATATGAACCAGAATCAATGATATTGTTGTTTTCAATAATTTATTTTATGGAGTAGCAAAGATGAAGAATCCCAAATAATAAGGTAGATCACAGAAAGTTGATTCCTATTCTTAAACTTCTTGTTTTCACTTTGAAAGATATATTTATTGAAGTTGGAAGCAAACTCTATATTTTAGCTCTCTTTTCTTATGTAGAGATGGGGATCTTGTATAATCGCTCTTTAGTTTTTTGATTTAACAATGCTTGTTCACATTTAGGATGCTTCCGCCATAAAAGCCTTGAAACTTTCACTTTACTTCATTTTCTCATTCCTCGAGTGTATCTTTTAGAAAAAATAGAAAAGACTATTCAAAATCTACAGTTCATATAGGGTCATTCTAAGAGGCAATGAGAAATCAACATCACTGGTGATGGCTTCAACTTCAGGGACTTAAGAAATTACAAATCCCATGGAATACTTGTGTATAAGACTACAAACTATTTGGAATAATATATCAAATCTCGTGAAAGTTAATCGACAACAACCTTGCAGAGATAGCTCAAAGCGTTAGCTTGGTTGGAAGATGCTTTCGTGAAAATGTCCAAAAAGTTCTTGAGATCAAATATCATTAAATATTTTGTAGTTAACAACGATGGATAAAGAGGGGAAGAGAGTGGAATTCTTAACGAACTCATAATATGCAAGAAAATGAAAGACTAAATTTGTAGAAAACAAAAAAACAACTTTGTTGAAATGAAATAAAAAAAAAAACAAGAAAACCCACCAACCGAAAGATCGACATTGCGTATGTCAACGCACTCCAGCTATACCACCCAGTGATATATCTATATCTATATATATATATAAGTTAGATAAGAATTTTACATAAGTAATTTACTTGGTTAAATAAAGTACTCTTGAAGTTTCACAATGTTTTACACTGAAACTCTTGGCCGTGATTTCTCAATTATTCCTTTGTACCATGGAAAATATCTCGTTTTCTAGATTGGAGAATAATGATTCAATTACCATTTGCACCCTTGAAAATATTGACCTGAGGGTACGATGACAAAGTAATTAATTTCATAATTCATCTAGCTGAAATTGCCAAATTAAAGCTCTCAAAAACTCCAATAACGCAGAAAGAGATTCAATTTCCCATTTTCTTGGTCAAACATATTTCTTGAAATTTAGTAAGGGGGAGTAGAATAGGCTGCAAATGTTAATAATGATGTAGATCTAGCTCACATCTAATTTAATGAGTTAGAGAACGTATTATTCGCGAGGGCAGAGGACTACTCCAAGGAATCGAAACCGTGATATCTGGACTTCAATAAAAATCCATTTAAATGTAATGAATAATTCACATGCACTATAATCTAAGGGTTTAACAGAGAACAAATGTAGGATTCTTTATTTATTAGTCCCTGCCCTCCGGGCCTGGCAGGGACTATAGCAATCAGTTTTGGTCGGTGGGCATTAGTTTGGCCCGGCAACCCAGATTAATTTGTAAACACATTTTAACTTAAGCTAAAGTTTGGCTATATGTCCCATTAACCGATGCGATAAAATATGCTCCCCGATGCTTGTAACCAATCAAATCATCGTTCATCTTATTTGGCCTCAGTACGAGGTATACGATCTGGAAAGTTAGGAAATTCTTCGGAAAGTAGTTCGGTTAATTAGAAGAGTGTCGCCTCCCTGAACTAATGCTATCTTTCCGATAGCATTAGTTTGCAAACATTTAATGCTATGATGGATATAATGGATATAAGCTAAAGCAAGCAAGTGTGCATGCATGTTGAGGTGCCGATAGCATTAGTTTGCAAACATTTAATGCTATGATGGATATAATGGATATAAGCTAAAGCAAGCAAGTGTGCATGCATGTTGAGGTGCCCATCGTTGAAGTGGGCAGCTGGTGTGGAGCATATGTGCTGTCGAGCATAGGAGCGGTGATCGCATCTTCATAAGAGGAGAGCTTGATTGCTTGAATAAGGGGAAAGCTTCTACGTGACCGGGAGCGCCCAGGAGCCTTCTCAGAGCTGCTGCAGCGGCCTCTCTAATGTCGTCAAAACGAACCCGGTGTTGCCGCCTGCAAAGTCACCACCCCGCCCATCAGGTAAATACTTTCAGAAATTTCTGATTGAAGTAATTTGACAACAATCTTTCCGGCAGCCTTCCGCAAGAATTATCAGAGCTTTCTCATTTTATAGTTATGGCTTCGAATTTGACCATCAAAGGAAGCTTAATTACAGAAGAAGAAGAAGATTAAGTTATTTTTTTTTGGGTTAAAATAACGGTACATCTTACCTGGCCTGCGATTTTTCTCGTGGCAAAACCGTGGTGTCAGTCCGCAACGGGGCAATCTTCGTCATATGTTTTACTTGATTCTGTTATATCAAAATATACACAAATTATGTTGAGATTTTATTAATCTTTTCCAGTGGAGCTTTAATGCTGTTAGAGATCTCAGTATCAATGAGTCTGGTCAAAAGATAAACTATACTAAAGTTCAACGACAAAAATTGCTCAGAAACGTCCAGAGTTGGGGAGGCCTATGCATAATTTGATGCAACATTGTTCAGGATAAGATTTTTACCATGAATCTGGTAACATCATCTGCAAATGGAAAAGGCTAATACTATGGTGCTGTTTTGATTCTTGACTATGATAAACCAGATTTAGATTCAAAGTAAGTGAATAATGAAAACGAAACCGGGAGCGTGATAGTGAACATTACCATAAAGAAAGTGGCAGCGCTGGATTCAGAATTAGTTCACTGCAAAAAAAAAAGCAAAACAGACTTCATAAATCACATCTGAGGTATCACATTGAAATAACTAAATCCAATCAGAGTAACAAGTTCTGTATATACCAGATTTCTATTAGGTCAAGTTTGTCCACATTTCTTCTCTTAATTTTCGCGTGAATAGTAGCCGCAATCCTTGGAAAATCCAGCAAATTCAACTGACGCTTAGCATACCATACTATCATCCTTTTAAATGACTATATCCTTTCAAAATGACCAGATCCACAGTCCCCATAATTGAATGTACACACCTTGAATGCTAATGCAGGGTCCACAAGGCAAAGGGCTGTTGCGATGAGCGCCGCAATGCTTGAACGGCCTAAAATCTCAGGTACTCCCCAGCTCATTTGGCTAAAGCCATGCGCATCATTATTACTATCTGCTGTCTGCAAATTCATGCATCAACACTACATTAGAATGGCTCTGGGACAGAGGCAAAGGAGAGAGTCTATAGGGTTGAAGCGAGACTGGCCGTTAGGGGCTTGTTTGTTAGGGTCGGCTTGTTAGGGGCTTTTACGCCATTCGAGCATTGGCGATCGATAAATAAGCAAAGCAAGGCGGGTTAACCTTACAGACAGAATGCAGTAAGGCATTCTCAGGTAAGGGATTGATTGATTGATTGAGGGTATTTGGTGCGGTGAAGAACAATGCAATGCCTACTTTATAAGAAAGAATGAATGCATAATAGAATATGTAATGGAACGAAACTCTGACTGTAACGAAGTATTTATAACGATGCGAACAATTACATATATAATTTACCAGCATAGAACTCGTGAACATAATGACTGTAGTTGCAAATATTGGCCATGCTCTTGTAAGTCTTATCTGAAATGAGTCTGTGTGACCACAGATACTCTGCTTTAGCATTGAAGTGCTTTTCGAAGTTCAACAACGGATTACCAATCTGTAAAACGATTCAACGACCGCTTACATTGCCTAGTTCGCCAAGTTGCATGTAGCTCTTAATGCACCTGTATATTTCAATGCAAATTCAAGGTATTGGGCAGAGTGATGGGGCAGGTGGTTTGCATGCAAAATACATCATGCCACTTCAAATGTTTATTTTATTACTTATATATATATATATATATTTCCGTATCGTTATATTTATTAAGTTATATCCAAAAGTTATTTTTTCCTTGATTTATAGCATCAAACAAAACTAAAAACTCAGCCATTAAAAAACTTCATCTTCGTCCTACATTATACATTGTATACATTACATTACAATGGATAGCAGACTCCAACTGCAATAATATGCTTACAACACAGTCATTTCAAGTTATTTTTATGTTTTACTTGGAACTCCCAAATACTCAAAACAAAATTGAAAATTACTGAGATTTTTGTGCAATCCCACTTCAAACCAGAAAAATTATTGGACTTGGGCACTAGAACGGGATCGCATTTCACGGCAAATTTGCTCATCAAATTCAAAAAATTTCTATGCGGAAATTCCAATCCTGGCAATATTCTGCATTAAAATGATTGAAACACGGCTTTACAACAAGTTACATTTTTAACTCCGAGCCACAACAATTTTATTCGAAAATGGGAATGCTCAAACAAGAAGATTAAAGGGCTTTTTCTTGAACGAACCTAGGTAGTCGATTGTGAGCCGGCCGTTGCAAAATCTGCCTGTTGGTAAGTGTGTATCAAAATCTACTTATCGTTTCTTCCCTTCTCTGTGCATTACTGTCCTCGGCCAGGCTTACGCTGAAAAGCTCAGGGTCGAATTCCATTGATTCTTCTTCATTTTCGGCTGTATCGCCAAGAACGTCGGAGCAGAGAGCAATGGCAGTAGTTTCTGAAACGTTTGATTCTTGAGCAGGTCCCACAGATTGAAGCCATGACGTGGGATCAAGAGCGCCCTGTAGCATAGGAATATAAAGAATGCAGGATGTAAGAGCGAAGCTGGCGAAGAACAGCCTGAGCGATATGAAGCTTAGACAAGAGGGTGGCCTCGTCGTCCCGATGCTGCAAGGACACGTGAAGTGCATGCAATCTCCACGTTAGAACACTCGTTGCTCCCAGACGCTCCGCTGAACTGGAACCTCGTCTGGATAATAGTGGGCTGACGTGGAACCTTTAAATTAAAAAATTATACTTTAGATGGCCAGATATGAAAAAGCTTGTGGTTTTCAGTGCGTCAACCGTTCTGTGGAAATGTCACATGCATTTCAATCTAAAAATGCTTATGAAACTAATTAATTACAAAACCAGAAACATTATGTATATTGAGTTTAGTTCAAAGGTAAGAGGTGTCAACGGTCAACCTATGCAAAGCCAATTTTTTTAACACCAAACCAGAGGTGTCAACGGTCAACCTATGCAAAGCCAATTTTTTAAACACCAAAATTTACTTTACAGGAATAATCCGTGCAGAATTGCACAAGGTTCATTTCAATCATGAGTCATTGTCCACTAATTACTAAATTGCAGTTAACATGAAAACCGTCCAGTTAACGTGAAAATCTTTGGGAAACTATGCAACAGTAATCATCATGTGTCTTCTTACCAGAATTTTTACACTTCTGCAGACCCAACTGAGAAAATCCAGGTTATCCCATTAACTACTGTTACTGAAAAACTGAACATAACTTTTGCAGGAAACTTGATAAGCTGCATCAGTCTACTGTCATTAATAATTAAGCTTGTGGTTTTCAGTGCGTCAACCGTTCTGTGGAAATGTCACATGCATTTCAATCTAAAAATGCTTATGAAACTAATTAATTACAAAACGAGAAACATTATGGATATTGAGTTTAGTTCAAAGGTAAGAGGTGTCCACGGTCAACCTATGCAAAGCCAATTTTTTTAACACCAAACCAGAGGTGTCAACGATCAACCTATGCAAAGCCAATTTTTTAAACACCAAAATTTACTTTACAGGAATAATCCGCGCAGAATTGCACAAGGTTCATTTCGATCATGAGTCATTGTCCACTAATTACTGAATTGCAGTTAACATGAAAACCGTCCAGTTAACGTGAAAATCTTTGGGAAACTATGCAACAGTAATCATCATGTGTCTTCTTACCAGAATTTTTACACTTCTGCAGACCCGACTGAGAAAATCCAAGTTATCCCATTAACTACTGTTACTGAAAAACTGAACATAACTTTTGCAGGAAACTTGATAAGCTGCATCAGTCCACTGTCATTAATAATTATACTCGATATACATATTCTAAGCTAAGAAGCTGTGAAAATAATACCTATGGTTTACGGGCAGATACGCTGCGGGCTGGGGCAGGGACTAGCTGCCCCGCAGCCCGTCTTGTTAGTCCCTGCCCTTCCGGGCTGGCAGGGACTATAGTAATCGATTTGTAAAGCTAACATTACTTTGGCACTGTAACCCACCAACGTGCACGATAACCAATGAACGTTATATAACTTAAAACAAAGTTCGCTGAAATGCAGCACGATATTTTATATTTTTTTATTCCTTTAAAAAATGAACGGATTTTTCATCTTATTTGGCCTCAAAACGAGGCATACGGGCAGGTATACGGGCTCAAAAGTTAGGACAATTACAAGTGATCAGGTCATTTGACAGTTTCATGAACTCAGTTTCATGAACTAATGCTAACATAGCATTAGCATTAATCGCCTAACATAAAATGTTAACAAAACTAACAAAACTTAACTTATGTACTTATGTTAAACCATAAGTATGGCGGCCCTGCCGTGTCAACATTGCCTGCCGTGTCAAACATTCCCTGTAGTGCGGTGTCAAAACCGTAATTTGCATGAGAACAACGGCCTGCCTTAAAATGATCTCTGTTTGTTATCCGTAGCCAAATGTAGAGAGTCTGTAAGATCAAGTTGGAATCATGAAGTTTTGTGGCCTGCAGGATCGTACTGTTCCTGCCGCTATCTGCTGTGGGTGGAGAAGCTGGTCCAGTCCAGGATCACACTGTGCCTGCCGCTATCTGTTGTGGGTGGAGAAGCCACTATCTGCTGTGGGTGGAGAAGCTGGTCCAGTCCAGGATCACACTGTGCCTGCCGCTATCTGTTGTGGGTGGAGAAGCCACTATCTGTTGTGGGTGGAGAAGATGGGCCAGTCCAGGATCACACTGTTCCTCTTCTACAGACAGAGAGGTCAAACCTGCACAGGTGATGATTTTAGTCCTGCAATAAAATCTAGAATAGAATCATCTTAATCTATGCATAAGAGACTCAAATTTGTCTGTGTCTGTCTTTAATATTTCTTCCCTTTCTTCTGCTTACATGAAAGTATACTGATGACCTAGGTTAAAAAAACTCAAATTTCTTTGCCACCAGACAGCTATTACTGATCTCTTTAGACATCATGTATAGAGCCTAAAAGAAGCGCATCTTAAAAGCTTTGTACAGAATAATTTGGAACCTATTTTCACACATAACAAAAACCCGTGAATCAGAATTTAGGACTAGCAGCAGAAATACCTCGGAATATAAGTAATAATTTTCTTGAAAGCTTTGATCAACAATGTGTGTACCCAGTACTTTCGGCTCATGCTTGATAGGTTGAAGGCGATATGACATAGTATCTTACAGAACGAATACAACCAACTAAAGAAAAAAAAATGAAACATCGTGATTCAACACAAATCGCAATAAGGAACAAGAATTTATTTGTCATTATCCAGTTTTTGGTAAACTAAAGCTACCCCAAAACTAGAGGTAACAGAAATATATATAAACAACAGAGAAATTCAGGTTCACTGGAACAGAACAAAGAGTTGACACAAGTACATAAAATCTTTCTCCTTGCAGTAAAAGCATACATTCAAAATTCTAGGCAACATACCAAATTAGTAGAACTATTCATCTAAACTAGACTTTGAGAAGCTATACACTAAAGGGTGCTAGATTGCGATAATAAAAATTTAGATAAAACAAGTCAAACAAAATGGGGAGCTCATGCCTTCTAGTACAATGAAGGTGTCAACCAGTGAATGAGGGGTGCCGTGGAGACCAACCTGTCGTGCTGGAAGCCTGAATTAGAATTTCAAGAAATTTGTAAGTATAGGGCATATAAAGCAAATGCGCACTCACATACCTGCAAAACAAGATATGGAAATGAATAGGTAAGCCGAAAACAGATAGGAAAATTAATTAGAGAATGTAGGGGAGCATGGTACAGAAGAGGTATACCTGGTAGTGAACACTTTAAAAGCCTACTCCCTAGAATATAGACCATAAATGATTTAGTATTCAAATTGATACAGGGGTGTTCTCTTTAAACAAAGAAACAAGAAAAAAATACTCAAAGAACAGGCTTATTACAGCCAGCGTCTCAACTCCGTGAATCAAAAAAAACAAAAGCAAAATTGTTGGGTACATTGGAAATTTCAGAGGAAACCATTTCGCTTCATAATTACTATGGAGAATGGCAATGAAAGGTGAGGAAAGGAAAAGTAAATGTATCCTACCCAGAATCCAGTAGAAGCCCTTTCATGCTAGTACCAGGTCATACGCTGTTGAACAGACCTCATAAAAATTACCACAGTTAAATTTATACCCGTATCATCTCGGCTAAAGCGAAAGCCATTTAAAACAGCACACTTAAAACTCAACCAGGCCTAAAAAAATCACCACAGTACACTTCAAATCAGTATAAACCTATCAAAAACAGATGAACCAGAGTCAGCCCCCCTCTTAATTTAAAGTAACATTTGGGAAAGAATTGGGACGGGCGGTTTAGAGAGTAGCTCCAAATCCCTAGGACCGCCATAAACGAGATCATAAACGGATAAACCACGCCTATAGAAAATTTGTAAGAAGCTTGGTGAAAAGCTACCAAACCACAGCGAGAACGCGGCTGCGCATTAAGCATTTGAGCCCTGAGTTTTGCCAGCACCGATTTGCTACACAGACATTCATGGTTTAAGCTCAAATAAACAATATTTAGCATGATAGCTTACCCGAACTGAGTAAAAGGACTTGAATAAACTTATTATCTGCATTTTCTTTACAGATTTTCAGGATGCCGAAGAAACCTGCCAGCAATGACGAATATGCAGTTAGCTCCTCTGTCGACTGAACCTCACCTGTTCGCGGCGGCAGCTTACGACCTCGATACAAACCTTCCCCCTTCACACAGTAAAAAGGTTGCGATGGTTAACTTTGCTCCTGGGTGCGGATCTCGTCAGTCTAGGTCTGGATCACGAAGGTCTCGGTCTCGATTTGGCACTGATGGAAGGTATGCTGCTGGATGAAGAGCTTACTGAATGAACAACGAAAGCAGCTGAACGTCCGATAGAGAGGGCTTACCCTCGGAGTAGGAGACAACCATACGTGGCAGAAGATTAGGGCAAGCGCCAACAACTGGCAGCCATCCAGCCACAAGGCGATTCGAACATAGTGTAATGACAACTGGGCATATTTTACGAACACATGATTTACCGATGTATATTTAACGATGTGCAATTCAACATTTGTTTCTTCACTTTACATAGCTTATCATGTGTTGTTTCACTTTATAGAACATATTGTTTTTTTATTTCTATTGTTCATATATATCTTTTATTTCCTAGTGTTCATATATATCTTTTGATATCTTGCACCATTTCCATTGGGATGGCTTCACAAGGACACCACACTGCAAGCCACAAAGCAACGTAACTTCAAATTCGGCATCTCAGTGCGTATCATTGATGAAGTAGAATGATATATCGCCCCATTTAGATATCTGTAAGGTGTTTATTGGCAGCCCTTCTTTGCGGAATCACAATGCCATATCCCTAGAAGACTGCATAAGTCTAGTCTGATTAAAGATGGAAAGCCATTCCTGGTTAATACCTACAAGGGTGAGTTGGAAATCTCTTGGTTTCCGCCAGTCAAGCCAAATGATTAGTCAACGCAAGTAAGCAACATGTAATGACAGTTATTAAGCCGATTGATTGTCGTACAATCCTGGCTCTCCCCGTTAGTTCGCTGTCTAAAACTGCACTTCGCTCCCAATCGGTCGAGACTCGATTCCACTATGAATGCTCTCTTATTAACCTAATATCGATGCATCCATCCATGTTATGCTCATCGTGGCCATCTTCGACATCGGCAGCTTATGTACTATTTGATAGAAAAGTCAAACCTGAAGATGGCTCAATTAGTAATGGAGCTCACTCATATGCAAACCATGATGTTCCCTTTGTCGTGATCGAATCGCCGGTGTACACAGCCGTCATAAACAATCAGACATGATTCTGCACTCCTTGGCACTGAATTGGGCCGAAGTTGTGGGTGCAAAGTTTCTAAAAATCATATTTTTTTTCACTCCCATGGCTTTTTTACTTGATTTTAATGGCTTTAGCAAAGATGCGTTATTGGCATATTGAGTAAAAGCTCTGAGTGGCTGATTGAACTCTATGATTCATGTATACTTATACATATTAACAATATGGAGGACCATGTTAATTCTTTTGTATTTACACAGTGAAACAAAGCCCAACTACTGCTAAAAACTCACTTGCTCACTTGATTTCAGGTACGATATTCTTTGGTAGAGCACCTAAAAGTACCATGCATGAACCTCTCAGTGGAATCTTCCGTGGTTCTGCTAGAACTGGCGGAGAGCAAGAGAACCATGACGTGAAGCACTAGAATCAATCTCATGGCTGATCGCTCGACGACTTTCGACTTTTTGTTTGACTATTGGGCTGGGGCAGGGACTAGCTGCCCCGCAGCCCGTCTTGTTTAATTACTACCCGAGTGGAATGCATGGCGGTTTCCAAGGCTGAGAGGCAGTGATTGAAAGATCCAACAATCGAAACCATGTCATCCGTGATAGTATGACTTTTGTTCACTCTATCGCATAAAGTGTGCACGTTCGATCAACATCTCCATTACTAACGGTACCCCATAAAGTGTGCACGTTCGGTCAACATCTCCATTACTAACGGTACCCCATACTCTCGCCGTCCAACAAGAACACAACAAGAAAATCAAAACCCTTTCTGCCAATAATCTCGCAGTGATGCACTCACTTCGCCCTTCAACATATTTTCCAATTGATCTGCAGATTCATTTTGAAGAATGAAATCAACACTTCGAGGGAATCCCAAAAAATTCACACGAAACAATTGAGGCACTAGCCCGGGGATCGATACAAAATCTGATCACGCCCAATATGCTCCAATACATTTGGCTATAGCTCTTGGGTATTCTCTATCAAGCGATTTCATCTGCTGCAGTTGAGATGAAACTATGGAAGCAATATAAAGAGTCCTTCGACAGGTCCTGAAAAACTCTCATCCCAAGAGCTTTATTTTAGACTAGCGGACGACAATGATGAAGACAGAAGTTGTGGTTGTGTTGGCGGCACTACTACAGAGGAGTGAATGTGCCGCTGCTAGTGGCTCAGGATTTAGCATGTGCGTTGGGCGAAGAGGAGCTTAGAAGAGTCTTTGAACGTGCAGGATTTAGCATGTGCGTTGGGCGAAAAGGAGCTTAGAAGAGTCTTTGAACGTGCACTTGATGCAAGTTTGTGCGGCGTTATAAATTCCATAATTTATTCAATAAATTAAATAAACAAAATTTACCATTTATATAAATATTGGTAATAAAACCATTAATGCATATACAATGAAAAAGCAAAACTCTGAAACTTAATGAACGTAATTGAGTGTAAATTCGGACCACCCAAAAGTCATGGAACAAAATCAGTAGCTGAAATTGCTCCATACCGTTGACCCTAGTAAGGCATAACCTTATCTCAAAGGTGGCCAGGGAAACGGATGAGAAGAAAAGGTAAAGAGGACAGCGAGGCTGACGTATGTGTACAAATAGACCATGATAGTGACCGGATGATATAATTTTTTTATAAATCTGAATGAGGCCAAAGAATTCTAGAGATTTAAATTATAATATATATTATATATATATATTTATATAATCATGCATATTGTTAAAAAAAATTGGGTAGAGAATTGGTTAAGAGATTCTTTTATAAATCCTAAGGTGGATTTTCAGCTTAAAATTAAAGATAAAATTTATAACGATGAAAGAATGAGTGTTGCAGCTACAAGTGTGGGACGCTTGGAGAAAAATAACAAATATTAGAGTTCAAATATGATATAATGTTTGAGTTCAAATATGATATAATGTTTTTTATATCAAACTATTAGTTTAGATAAAAATTAAAAGGTCAAGAGTAAAGCAACGAAGAAAGAAGAAAAAAGATAAGAGAGGGAGAGTAAAAAATTAATAATATGATTAAATATAATTGATAAAGTTTTATCAATTAAATGAGCAGTTAAACATTTATTCCATCATATATTCGAGTTGTTCATATAAAAAAATAATATATATATATATATATATATATAATTATTTTTTATTATACAGATTTTAATATTTAAATGGGCTTTGTTGGCTTATGAGTATCATATGCCAAAAAATTTATATGACACTTGTTCATATGTTATTTTTTAACTAATGAATTCAATTATAAAAGCAAAAGTGACATGACCAGTTTAGATGTAAATTTCAATTTTTGATTTGTGTATACTATTATGAATATTTACTGTATCTATATTGGAATTTGGCTTGAGGAATTTCAATTTTTTATAACTGAAAATTTGTTTAAATGGTCAAAATTTTGATAAGGCTAATTTGTTTAAGTTACAATTAAATAAATTAAATTGAGAGTTTGAAGTACTCATAAATTAAGTTACAATGTTTTCATAACTATTTATTGAGAGAATTCATTAACTCGACATATATTACTCATCCATTAGATTATACATGGTTTCACGGAGGTGAGGACATTTTTTTGAAGGATTCCTCTATTTTATATTGAAATCTAAATATTCAATTACAAGGCATCATAAAAATTGGAACATGTTGGTTGCACATTGTTTTAAAAGTTTGTATGATAAATCATCCATCCACAGTGGTTGATGGATAGATCTCTTACATATTTTATATTCTCGCATTAAAAAGCTTATTAATGTGAATATCATGAACCATGTGCAATAGTATATGAACATGTTATCTTATTAATTTTGTCATCAACTATTATTATGTCACATACCCCTGGCCTAATTTGACAATTACCTACTAGGTTCCCATTTCTTAACTTTACTTGGATTAAAGTCAGATTCAATAGTCATCACGAGTATAATTATTCGATCATTACATGAAAAATTATTATTCACGCAACTACACTCATGTTCTTCAAAATTCAACAACGTCAAAGTAATGAACCATACCCCTTGGGCACAATACTACAAACTCCCTCTCTACTTTACTAGACCCATGATGTGGACTTTTACTTTCAATTACAAGACTTAAATTTCAAATCAACCCTTAAGCATAAATTACAACTTGGAGAAAAGAATCAATCATGGCATTCAATGAATACAATTATTTGATGACCTGACACAAACATTAATGGAATGTTATCCTAAATTTACTGTAGTTAGCATGGCCATGAATCATGATCATAGTCCTACTCACATAGTCGAAGTATTTCTCACATATATTTTATGCAATATGAATAAATTGTTAAAAGAGCCTCAATGGATGCATCTTTGAGGATGCCTAATGCATAACATAGATAACATGAACCATAGGTTATACCCTTTCAAGCCTTAAAACACAATTATTCTGCATACATCGTCGTCTCATGCATAAATATTCATCACCTTAAAATCAAAGATCTCCTATAAGTTTAGAGAGGTACTAAATTTAATTGTGATTCAATTTAGATTCAATAGTTATCCCATGCATGTGTATAAAGTTAGTATAGGCAATTCTGCTCAGGCATAGTGGTCACATGCAAATTCTACTATTTATAATAGTTTCCATATAGCTCCTTGACCCAAGTATTAATAACTACCTACTATGCTCCCATCACTAAATCTACACTTGGAAGCAATAAGGGTCACATGCATAAGAATTCAATTATCCTCATAATTCAAGATAACACATACAACTATACACGTGTGCTAAGAAATTACACAACATAAAAATTAAGGAGTAAACGCACAATACATCCCATGCCAGTGGTTCAGACAAGAGCAATTGGAAAGAAGGTCACTTGGAGAATAGAGCCCTGCCACCTAGCTTAGAATTGTCTTTGACCAGTTCACCCCCGAGCTGAGGGTTCTTGCCATGGACCAATTGCCCTTGTTGATCTCTTCAATGGGTATTTAATACCCTCTTTGATGACATGGTTTCCAATTGTGGTGTCCCACTTTTATAGATATTTTTTTATCCATTTGCCTAGGCTTTTACTAGAAAAGCTCGCCTTTATCTCCTGTGAGGCTTTTCCCTATAAAAGCTTGCATTTCTCTGCTGCAAGGATTTTATGTTTTTCTTAACTTTACATCTTTCTTCAGCTAAGTAGCATAATGGATATTTATCTCCAATCCATTAATCTTATCTATAATTGGATCTAGAAGTCTTATAATGAAAGAATTATCCCTTCCCATTCAAAAATGGGTTTTGGCAAGAATCTCATCTCTTGGTTTCACGCTTTTCCAAGTGATTAAATTATTTTATTTATTTCATAATAAAGTATTTACTTTTCTTGTTACGCATCAGACCTTGCTTTTCTTAGCTTAGGTTAGCAAGTTTTTACATACAATGGAGGGATGTTACATACTCACCCCCTTAAATTTACACCGTCTTCGGTGTATTACTACATCTTACAATATCATTTCCTCGTTCACAAGTAGTTGTCTCTAAATTTACAGGCTCCTGTGACCTTACCATCTTATGCAGATCCTCTAATATATATCGATTACAAAGGATCATATCTCCTTCCATCGCTACCTATAAAATTTGTTTCAATCAATTTTGTGAGAGATTTCAGATGCAGAAACTCAACTTTGTTTACCATAGCTAATATCATAACTTGATATATAGTACTAATATTTGAGTAACCATGGGTTATGTTGCTCGTTATTTAAATATGATTCCTCATTTTCCTTGTATTTGAAGAAATGCATGTTCTTCCCCCGCCTTTGTGTTCTTGTCGAACACTTCCTTCCTACAGTTTCCTTGCATCAATCACAACAAGTCGACTACCACATTTGACTAGCCACATGTATAAAATATTATATCAGGTTATCTCAACATAGCCATCAAAATCATACCCCATATGTATACTAGGACTAAAGCAAAACACAGATACTTATCCTTAGTTTCCCATAGCAATTCTTACTTTCCACTTTTATCCTACCTTTGTACACACTCTGGATTGTTTCCTTACAAGACAATCATCCAATATCTTCATGTGCACCTACACATAGTGTGCATTACACACACACACAACTATACATGTCATGTATTATCATGCAATACATGTATCCATATCGGTACCATATGTACCACTTGTACACAGTACCACTTATACAACTTGTACATCATATCAATGTCCATAGCATCACCTGCACGACATACACTTCATCCACATGTTTTGAACCATGTTAGTATTATGCTAACAATTTGTCCAACTATTCATCTTACATTTAGGCAAGTCCATTCAAATCATGTTTGGTTTGTCGATTGGGGAATAATGATGTTCGTGACCGAAGTATAAGTGAATTTTTTTATGTCAAAGTATTCAAGTGCTTTTACTTAGCTATTCCTTTTCATGTATCTTGTGGGTGCAGGAAATTTTCAGCAAATGATAACATAGATGCATAATACAACTTTACAAAACCAACAACATTGAGTTTTTGGATTGAATTTGTCCTATAGACAAGGTTTTAACAACAATGGAATATGAATTACACTTAAACATAAAGTAGACTATTGATTACGATACTTAGTCTATCATAGATATTTGAAGTCCAATAACAACTTTAACTTCATCTTTAACCAAGAAAATGATCGTTTGGTACTTAAAAGTACTCCACACTTAACTAATCATGTCACATGACTTGCTATTTCTCTTTTTACACTTCTTACAACATCTTGTTGACCATGAATAATTCATTGTAGGTCTAAACCCATTGAACAAATTGTATACAAATACATACATTTCCCACACATGAGTTCTAAATGAAAGTTACAATGTTTTCAATTCCACACCTTCTGAGTTTTTAGACACTATTTGTAATAGGGTGTGATCCTAGGGTATTTACATGTCAAAACCTCATTCTAACATTAAGCCACCCCTGAAAACAAAGAGAATATAACTCATTTATCAGTTATCAAATTTATTAACATGAATTTCTGCATCATTTATGCAATACTTGTTATGCTGGCCTATTCAGAACAAGAAAACACTATTAGCACAAATCAGACAGGAAGACTCCTTCAAGATTGTTGGATAGGAAATAGTGTTACAATATGCATTTCACATTATATGGTTATCGATTTTCTAGATACCCAATATCTTTGGTGCACAACAATCCTAATTACCAGTGTCGCCTTTGCCATAATCTTCTTAATTTAGCAACAAGTTTTTGCATGATTTTCTATCCTCTTTCTTCCTCATCTGCAACATTCTATACATTCCATTTCACTTGATGAGTGCATATACTACTAGCCTAAAATCCCTTGATTATCATAAGATGTATTAATGCGAAACCTTTTTGGTTTACCAAAGATTGGTTTATTAATTTGGACCAGTCATGTTAAGAATCTATTGTACAATTCCTATTAGCCATTAGGCTGCTCAAATTGCTCTAATGCATCAAGCACCACCATATCTAACCTAGAAGTATACTTTATTTATATAAAGTAGGAACACACTGATCATTTTTACCTTATCATTTTGTAAGATCTTCAATCATTCTACTGGAAGAATATTTTTTAAAGGTTCTTATTTGTGACATATTAAGAGAACCCCATATATATCTAGATGGATATGTACATGAAGGTTGTCGAGTTGGGATTGCACACTTTAAGTTGAAATTTTTTACATATTAGAATTTGAGTGAGCCTGTACTATTAATCTTAATATTGTCTTTCTGCTATTAGGAAAGAAGCACCAGGAGTTTCTTTTACACTCCCATTATGTATTTACACTAGAGGTACTTTTGGTGTTAGTCCCACTGACTTTCTTATGAAGGCCATACATTATTAATGTATGATTTCTTCCTCCATACAATAAATTGTATTGGAAGTGTGCCTACTCTTCACACTTTGACCCTAGCTCAGTCTAGACTTCAACATAAAATTTTCCTTCTTATTAGTTACAATTATTTAGGTATTATTTTACTCAAGAGCCTGTAGGTCCAAACTATGCATATGTTACTGAATATAATAAAATAGTAAGGTTAAGTTCCCTTCAATAGCATTTTCCTCAATGGAAAAGTTACATTCCAAAATGGATTGCATCATTACATATAGATGCACTAATCAAAATATTAAATTGAAAGACAATTTGTACAAATACATAGTCTTATACAACGACATGTTCTTCATGAGCTTAATGATTTTTCATGGGAACTTTTCTGAATAGATATCCTTATATAAAACTTTAGAATTTATTTTAGGACGAAACCCACTTAATTTAACTATCAAATTCTGTTAATATTGATGGTATGTCATGGACCTCTTCCCTGATGATTTATATAATTCTTATTTATATACTTTTATTTTTTATTTTTCCTCATGTTGTCCATGATTTATGGAAATAAAACACTTGACATTTTATCTCATAAAGGTTCAATATCTCTATATGCATAGATTTATTTCATTAAGTTATGTCCTTGTCTGGAGTATCTTTACCGACATTAATTTGCATTTTATTAAGCTATGCCCTTGCATAGAAATCATACAACTCATAATATATCCATTATTCCTCCTACAGCTGGTTATATGCTTTACTCCTCTTACGTGGAGACATTTAGTATTTGAATCTTCTCATTCCTCAATGATATATATATTCTTCTTACAGATGCACTACTAGTTATCAAAATTTAATATCTCATTAATACAATGGTTGTAACATCTCACTTTCCATGTAATAACCATACTTTACAATTATTACTAAATTATTTATTTCTTCCGCTCTACTATGCATATTTATAACTATACTTGTATCAATTTTAAATCGTGGTATAAAATCTTTGTGCCCTCATAATAAGATTCAACAATAGCTTAAGTTTTGAAAACTTTCACACATATAATAAGTAGAATTTTAAATCTTCACATCATTTAATAGTAAGCACAAGTAACAAATTGAACTTGGACCTTTTCTATTTATTAAAATTAATCAACATAATAATTTGTGGTCATCTTTTTATATTACTCTTTACTCCACCATGGTTCACCGAAAGCACTTGATATGCTGAACCAGTTGAAGGTTGATTGAAACTTGAGTCAAAGTCAATTCAATTTTCAATTAGAATAAACTTGAAGGACAATAGTATTTTGAGTCTTTACGGTTAAGAATAGCCTCATTATGTAAGAACCATTTCTTTGGTTGTCTAATGAAGCATGTTTTTATAAAACGCCATCTATATACAATATATCAAACTTGTTAAGGAATTTTATTTAATATGATCATCACTTTTGTCAATTTTATAGAAGTGGAAATTTTGTGCCGATTTACATGAGACATGTGCACAACAAAAATTTGGGTTCCACTTTAAAATCACATTTCTTTCCAACCAACTAGTATATGGCTTAACAACTAATATCTCTGGTCAAGAATAAAGGGTGCAGGGAGGAATAACCACATTGAGTATATGGTAATTGAATCGATGCCATAACGTAGCCATGGGAATCAAATCCTTGGCCTACCACTAGTGAAGCATAATCTAAATGAGAATAACCAACAACACGAACTTTCTGCAACACGTCGAAAATCCTTGTCTGCCACAGGCATTAAAGAATGGCTCTTCTTCAATTAAATAGAGGTATCTTCCCTCCCGTGCCTAATCTATGACACCAATTCATATGGAACTGATCATTGATTTTATGCTAGAATATGACAATCCGAACAGATATTTGAAAGTAGACTGGGACTTTGTTGGTCTCATTCTTGGAAAAATATCTAACAGGTAACGATTGCCATCGAAATTTTCCTCGTTTGCCACAAAAATTTTCCTGGATTGTACAAAAATTTAGGTAATGACGTGCAACTTTTATTAAATTCCTGAACCAAAACATCCAGGGCAGATTTCTACCGAAATCTAAAAATTATTATCTAAACCCGAGACCCGAAAACAAACCCTTGATCTCGCTTCTAAAACCTGTCTCCTAAATTTCTAATGATCACTCTTTATAACAAGTTAGTCAATGTCAGACTTTAATCATGTTGTTCCACGCCCCTTCTATTTAATTCGTTGACATGTTTTACAAAGACTCTATTTTAGTAGTTTCAGTTACACATCGTCGAAGATAGAAATTTTCCCAGGGAAAATAAAAGTGATTTAAATAAAAGCGAAAAGAGGGGAGAAGAAAATGAGCTTAAGCGATTCGAACACCTGATCTCCCATAGTCCTCAAGTGATTTCCAATAATGAAGATCCTCACAGAAGTATTTCAAGGCTCGAGCAGATCAAAGTCTTCAATGGCCAATTTTTCCCACATATGCTTTGAGCAGATCAACATATGATCTGCACACTGTTATTTTCCGGTTAGATGGACTTTTTTTTTCCCGATACGTTCAATCTGAACAGGGTCGATGGAAGGCCCTACATGCCTATATTCTATGTAAATTCTAAGTAATCTAATAAAATTTTATTCTAAAAAAATAAAAATAAAATAAATTTTCATATGTAACATAGGGCTTTGCCCATTACTTATACATTTAAATTTAATATTCTCTTAATTATATTTGTAACTAAAAACATTTTCAAATTCACATCCTTATGTTATATTGATTGCAAAAAAACACTTGTGTTTCCTTAATTTAACTTATATTTTATTATGTTAGTTTAACTTATATTTTATTTCATATTAATGTTTCTTCACTTTATTCAAACATAACAATATAAATAATTCATTAAGTCTTTTAATAAAAAATACAATATATAAATCTATCTAATATTTCAATTCTTTAAAAATATTAATCATGACTATTTTAACTTATTACATACCTCTTTTAGTACAAAACTTGATTTTATTAATTTTATAATATAGATCAAATGAATCAAAACTTATCATATATGAAGAATCCATATATAATTTCAAGAATTAATATATGTTTGTATAGATTCACTGAATTGAAATAATTAAAAGTTAAAACTAATGACACTTAGTGAAATAATTATATCAACATTTTTTATAGCTTCAAAAGTAAAATACTTTGTGATAATATTTTATTTTTATATATCTATATATATATAATTATAATTATAATTAAAAATTAAAACTAATGACAATTAGTGAAATATTATATCAACAGTTCTTATATATTTCAAAGTAAAATATTATATATATATATATTAATTTATATATATAATCACCTTGATATCAATCCCAACTCAATTATTAAAAATATGATATATATATTACACAAATATTGCACTACCATGTCATCCCATGCTAATATCTACTAAGAATCCAACCTTTATTAAAGAAAAAATTTATAATCAAATCAATCTAGTAAATTAAAAATGTGCACAAAGAATCAATTTATAGGTTGGAAAAGTTTTTATGTTAATTATATCACGTAAACCAACTTTTTAACACAATTATAAATAATATCCCAAAGTTATATCTCTCTAACAATTTTCTTATCTCATCACTGCAGTCTGCGTTTAAAGGAGTGAATTAGTTTATGCTTAACCAATTTATAATAAAAGAAATACAATGAATTTAAAATAATGGATAATGGATACATAATTTTACCATGATTTAAATCAATGAAATCTCATTACATTACAATATAAATATTCCATCATTTTAATATCTATTGTAATGATGTAACATTATCCCAATGGTGTAATATAATGAATGGATTCATTATGATGTGTTCATCCTCCCAACTCTATAAAGTAATCAATACACTCATCAATTAAATATAATTTACGGGGAATATGGTGTGATGGTCCTAACAACATAAACATTGCATAGAAATTGATATACATACCACACCCAATTGTTCTCCAACTAAGAAAATGTTATGTAGAATAAAATATAAATAGAAGCAAAGGGTCTCTTATCATATTTCATGGTATTAGTAAGAACAACTATATAGCATTTTCATTGCTTGATAATTTACCCTTTCCTGCTGAAAAGTGTGTATATATAATAGTATATTATATATATAATATATATAAATATATATGTGTTATAATTAAATTATATTATATATATATATATAATATATAATAATATATATATATATATATATATATATATATATAATTATATATATAACTTGAAAAAAAGCAATTTCTTCTATGTATATGCAAATATAACAATATCGGAACCAAAAGTAATCAATATTTTTATTAATTTGTTATGCTACCACTTGCAATTAAAATCCCTCCACTATCACTACAACATCTATCACCTTCTTATCAAAATTGAGAATGAGTTTCAAGTAAACTGTGTGGATGCCTCATTAGCATGGAGTTGAGTTGGATCCCTAAGATTTTCTACAAACCTCAATGGTATAAATATTGAAATCTTGAAGGAGATTAGCTCATTTCATAAACAACTAAGTTCTTTGTAGAAATTGTATGTTGTTGAGTGCCCATCATAGAGGTGTCTATATGAGTTATTTCAATGTCTTAGTAAAGCTGAGTGATGGATCAATGATGTTAAGTGATGGATCAATGATGCATTATTTATTCTCTCTTTTGTGATGCTACCCTTATGTTGTTATGTTGTTACAAGTCCAAATTTCCCACTCTTTAACACTGTTAGAGATGGAAATTTTGGATAAAAACTACATTGACATTGCAAAGAAAATTTCACATTAAATTTTTCAGTGTTTTCTTGATATTGAGTATAGTCGGCTTATTTTCAGTGGTACTAAGCCATAATGGATGAAAGTAAGTTTTATCGAGTAAAAGTTGGATGTTTTGGTTTGAATTAATGGAAGACGTGTTCACATTAAAATCTCATGCAACCAAAAATATACAGGTTGGTGAAGACTTTGCCCCACCGTCGCATGTTACTCACAGATTCCTTTTATTTAAGAGGGGAGAGAAACATCATTTGATTTCGTAGTAAAATTGGCAAGTCATGACCATTGAGTTTTGAACATTGAATATCACACCAGTGAAATGAAGGGATGACTGAAGGAATGGCGTAAACACAGGCTTGATGCTTCATGGGGATACCAAAAGTTAGAAACTAGTGACATAAACATGTGTCTCTAGTTTTTCTAGTCCAAAATATGTTATGTGTGATTCAATGTCAAACGCCAAAAGGATGTTTTTTGACTTAATATTTCCATTAACATACTTCTTTTCATGTAAATAAGCTAGACCTCTGGCTACTCCCTTTGTAATTTTAATTTTGGCCAACCATGGTAGACAAATCAGAGAGTTTGATGAACTTCTGATCCAGGTGGATGTTGGTGGCCACCCACCTATCCCACTTGGACCCCCACAACTATCTCTTTTAGTTTTTTATTTTCCTTATTTGTAGCATAATTTACTATTTTTAGCAGTTCTTCGGGTTGTGAACTTCCGGAGCTGTTTTGAGGCCCTAAACGACATTTTTTGGGAAATCTGGGAGCAACAGGGCTCTAATAATGTTGCTCTTCCCAAATTCGTATTCCTCAGATAGATCTTTATAACGAGGTATTGTACACGTCAAACAGAGATCGTATGCCAAAGTTACGACCCTGGGAAGTTGATGTACCAATTTACCCAAACGAAGCCCATAGTTTGGTGTTTCATCTTCTAGGGTTAGGTTTTTGGATGTTTAGGGTTTTCCATTGTTTCTCAATAATAAAAGGGCCTTTAAGCCTCATTATAAGACAGTTGAGAGGCATGTAGCTACCACATCTCTTCTCAGAGATAAGCTACCATCGCCCTAGCTAGTTTATTTCCATTTATGTTTGTAAGCATATTTCAATATTTTACATTAATGAAATGAAGCATTATTTCTACTCAATCTCTGTATTTATGGTTATATTTGTAATTTGTTGCTTTCTTGTTTAAATCTGGATCAGTGGTATTAGAGTGGTCTACTCTTTCTCTGTTTTTCTTTGCATGTCCCCAACGAGGTCAGGATATAAGGAGTCAGGGCTTGAACTGGTCGAACCTTTGCAAGACCAGCCTTGCAAACCCCAACAGCCTCCCATGGTGGATGAAAAGAAAGACGAGGGGGCAAGAGATCTTATCCAAATCTGGCTCAAAGAAGCCCTCGAGCAACAAAGGAACGCGATGATGGAGAGTTTTTCCCAGATCCTTCAACAGCTACCCAGAGGTGATGCATTGACTTCCAACAGCTACTCTGGAAATGGAACACCCTTTAAGGTACAAATTAATTTTGAAATCCCCATATTCAAGGGTTAGATAGACGTATATGTTGTAGATAAATGGTTAAATCTTCTAGAAGGGTATTTTTCTATACATGATTTTTCCAGCCAGCAAAAGATCACTTTTTCACTTCTCAAAGCAACCCCCCATGTCAATGACTACTGGGAAACCTACCATGAGTAGAAGGATGAAAGTATGAATTCACTATTTTCAGTCGCACCCACTTGGAATTCATTCCACAATGCGATTAGGGAGTAGTACTACCCTGTTAAAAGCTATGGGGACAAATACATAAAGTGGACCACACTGTGGCAAGGAAGGGACCAAGATGTCTCAGAGTTCACAAACATATTTTATACCCTTTGCACACAATTGGGTATCAAGGATTCTAAGCTACATTTGGTACTCAAATACTGCGACTACCTACACATGTATATCCAGGACGAGATGGATTTTCTGAACATCTCCTCACTCAACACGACATACCAATACACTGTCAAGATTGAGCAAAAGTTTAAATAAAAGAAGCGAGACTTTGGATTTGTGAATCCGAAGACCAAAGGACAAAGCCAAGGCGGGGTGACCCAAGATAACTCGTCGAAGCTACAAGAAAATAACAACACCACGAAGCCAAAGAAGGACTCAAGAAAGTGGTGTGAGTTCCATAAGAGCCCCACTCACAACACAAGTGGTGTTGGACCAAGCAATCACTGGTGGCCGACTTGAAGGCTTCTGAATCAGATGCATGTTCTGAACTTGAGTCAGAACTCGACAAGGGGAATGACAAAAGGAATCAAATCATTAACGCGGAGCCTGATGCCATTATTGCCACCACCAGGATCCTTAAGAATGAGCCCGAAGATATAGAGGAGGGGGAGCGCCTTTTCCACTCACAGATGTGGGTGAACGGTTCATTGCTACAATTCATTGTTGAGAGTGGGAGCCAGAAGAACCTCACTTCAGCAGAGGTCATGAAGTAGTTGGGCCTACCAACTACACAACACCCGAAGCCGTATAGTATCAGGCGTCTTTACCAAGGACGAGATCTCTGAGTCCGCCAGCAGTGCTGCCTTCCCTATGACATCAAGCCCTTCATAGATGAGGTATTGTGTGATGTTGCACCTCTTGATGTTTGTGATGTACTATTAGGCCAACCATACTTATGGAGGCAACATGTTGTGTATGTGTCAAGGCCTCGCACTGTTATTATTTCTTTGGGTAATTCATTATACATGATACCAGAGGTAGCCCCACCTACCACCACCTCTTTGATCACTGCTAAGAAATGCAACAAGTTCATCTCCCAAACTAGGAAATTCATTTTCTGTCTGGTTCGCTCCCAAAGTAAGGGGAAGATCGTCGCCATGTCCATAACCCTCGCGAAGGGTTCCTCCACACAGTGGTAGTAGCTGATGGATACCATCATGAAAGCACACTTGAACATCTTTTCCTCACCCATAGGGACATCGTTGCACTATCAGGTCAAGCATTCATTCGATCTGACTCCTAGAGAACCTTTACCCAACAGGTCGATATATCGTCGCTCCATTATGGAAAATGCCAAGTACAAGTAGCGTCATGATCAACATTAAGTACCACACAAGTTTCAAGTGGGTGACAAAGTCTACATGCATCTGCAGAAAGAATGCCTTACAAGAGCCCATACCAAGGTTGTGGGAAACAATGCTTTAGAGCACAACATTTCCCCATTCCTTCGCTTGCACCGAGTCTTCAATGTGGACCGCCCTCAACCATGCTTCCCATCATTACTGGACACATCAGAGGTTGTAGAACAACTCACTAGGGACCTAGTTCAACAGAAGTTTCCTCATCTCAAGGAGAAACTCAACGCAATGGGGACCATTGCTTCCTAAGCGGGGAGGAATGATCTAGGTGGATGTTGGTTTCCACCCACCTATCCCACTTGGACCTCCACAACTATCTCTTTCAGTTTTTCAATTTCCTTATTTGTAGCACAATTTACTATTTTTAGCAGTTTTTCAGGTCCTGAACCTTCGGAGTGGTTTTGAGGCCCTAAACGACGTTTTTTGGGAAAATTGGGAGAACCATGGGTGCATGAACTAATACTACTCTTCCAAAAGTTGTAGTCCTCAAATAGATCTTTCTAATAAGGTATTGTGCACATCAAACGAAGATCGTAAGCCAAAGTTATGATCCCGAGAAGTTGATGTAACAATTTACCCAAACGGAGCCCACAGTTTCATGTTTCATGTTCTAGGGTTAGTTTTTTGGATGTTTAGAGTTTTCCATTGTTTCTCAACAATAAATAGGCATTCAAGCCTCATTGTAAGATAGTTGAGAGGCATGTAGCGACCACATCCCTTCCCAGAGATAAGCTAACATCACCCTAGCTAGTTTATTTCCATTTCTGTTTGTAAGCATATTTCAACATTTTACATTAATGAAATGAAGCACTATTTCTGCTTCGTCTCTGTCTTTATGGTTATATTTGTGATTTGTTGCATTCTTGTTTAAATCTGGATCAACTTCCTATACGGTTGGAGATAGTTAATGTTAGTCAATGTTCATGAGACAGGTTCTGAAAAGATAGGCCACTAAAAAATTTAATAGCTGAACAAGATTATCAAGATCAACATGCAATAAGAGGCATAAAACAATTCAGATCCTACATGATAATGGACTCCCTTTTGCAATGTTTACAGAGAATTGGTTGGTTATCCAAAATGTTGAAATTGAAAAGGAATCAATACCCTTTGATAAGAAAGGAAATAATTATACTCAACCTCAGGGAACTCAATGGGAAAAAAGAGCAATAACTAGTTATAAACAAATAGAAATAGCTCAGTGAAGAAAAAGACAAATATCCATTTTAAATGAACTGCAAAGAATATGGTGAACAAAAATATAAATATCCATCTTAAATATAAAGGATAAATGAAATAAACTGCAACATAACCTAGAAATAAAACAAAAGGGTTGATATATATTCTAAAGAAGGGAAAACTAAAATAGGCTCTGTAGAATCCAGAATGTGAACTAGAATCAATGATATTGTCATTTTCAATAATTTATTTTATGGAGTAGCAAAGATGAAAAATCCCAAATAATTAGATAGATCAGAAAGTAAGTTGATTCCTATTCTTAAACTTCTTGTTTTCACTTTGAAAGATATATTTATTGACGTTGGAAGAAAACTCTATATTTTAGCTCTCCTTTCTTATGTGGAGATGGGGATCTTGTATAATCGCTCTTTAGTTTTTTGATGTAACAATGCTTGCTCACATGTAGGAAGCTTCTGCCATAAAAACCTTGAAACTTTCACTTTACTTCATTTTCTCATTCCTTCTTGAGTGTATCCCTTAGAAAAAAATAGAAAATACTATTCAAAATCTACAATCATATAGGGTCATTCTAAGAGGCAATGAGAAATCAACATCACGGATGATGACTTCAATTTCAGGGACTTAAGAAATTATAGATCCCATGGGATACTTATGTATAAGCCTACAAACTATTTGGAATAATATATCAAATGCCGTGTAAGTTAGTTGACAAAAACCTTGTAGAGATTGCTCCAAATGTTAGCTTGGTTGGAAGATGCTTTCGTGCAAATGTCCAAAGAGTTCTTGAGATCAAATATCAATGAATATTTGGTAGTTACCAACGGTGGCTAAAGAGGAGAAGACACTGGAATTCTTAACGAACTCATAATATGCAAGAAAATGAAAGACTAAATTTGTCAAAAAAACAACCTTGCTGAAACGAAATAAAGAAAGAGAACAAGACAACCCACCAACCTAAAGATCGACCTTGGGTATGTCAACGCACTCAAGCTATCCCACCCAGTTATATATATATAAGAATGAATTTTACATACGTAAAAATTTACTTGGTTAAATAAAGTGCTTTGGAAGTTTCACACTGTTTTACCCTTAAACTCTTGGTCGTGTTTTCTCAATTATTCCTTTGTACCATGGAAAATATCTCGTTTTCTAGATTTGAGAATAATGATTCAATTACCATTTGCACCCTTGAAAATATTGACCTGAGCATACGATGGCAAAATAATTAATTTATTAATTCGTCTGGCTGAAAATGCTAAATTAAAGCTCTCAAAAACTCCGACATCACACAAAGAGCTTCAATTTTCCATTCTTTTCTTGGTCAACATATTGCCTGAAATTTAGTATGGGGGAGCAGAATAGGCTGCAAATGTTAACAATGATGTAGATCTAGCTCACATCTAATTTAATGAGTTAGAGAACATATTATTCGCAAGGGTAGAGGACTACTCCAGCGAATCGAAACCGTGATATCTGGACTTCAATAAAAATCCATTTAAATGTAATGAATAATTCAAATGCAGTATAATCTAAGGGTTTAACAGAGAACAAATGTAGGATTCTTTATTTATTTAACCACCCATATTTAATTACTACCCGACTGGGATGCATGGCGGTTTCCAAGGTTGAGAGCCAGTGATTGAAAGATCCAACCATCGAAACCATGTCGTCCGTGACAGTATGACTTTTGTTGATTCTCTCCCATAAAGTGTGCACGTTTGGTCAACGTCTCCATTACTAACGGCACCCCATAAAGTGTGCACGTTCAGTCAACATCTCCATTACTAACGGTACCCCATAAAATGTGAACGTTCGGTCAACATCTCCATACTAACGGTACCCCACACTCTGGCCGTCCAACAAGAACAAAACAAGAAAATCAAAACCCTTTCTGCCAATAATCCCACAGTGATGCAATCACTTCGCCCTTCAACATATTTTCCAACTGATCTACAATTTCATTTTGATGAATGAAATCAACACTTCGAGGGAATCCCAAAATATTTACACACGAAACAAATGAGGCACTAGCCCAGGGATCGATACAGAATCTGATCACGCCCAATATGCTCCAAAACATTTGGCCATAGCTCTTGGGGATTCTCTGTCAAGTGATTTCATTTGCTGCAGTTGAGATGAAACTATGGAAGTAGTACAAAGAGTCCTTCGACAGACCCTAAAAAACTCCCATCCCGAGAGCTTTATTTTAAACTATAGCAGACGACAATGATGAAGACATAAGT
Organism: Pinus taeda; assembly: GCA_000404065.3. Classification (NCBI taxonomy): domain Eukaryota; kingdom Viridiplantae; phylum Streptophyta; class Pinopsida; order Pinales; family Pinaceae; genus Pinus; species Pinus taeda. Next base: position 86,010 of record APFE030133614.1, read on the forward strand.
TGTGGTTGTGTTGGCGGCACTGCTTCAGAGGAGCGAATGTGCCGTTGCTAGTGGCTCAGGATTTAGCATGTGCGTTGGGCGAACAGGAGCTTAGAAGAGTCTTCGAACATGCACTCGACGCAAGTCTGTTTGGAGTAATGAAATCCATAATTTTATTCAATAAATTAATTATACAAAATTTACCAATATTGGTAATAAAACCATTAGTGTATATCCAATGAAAAAACAAAACTCTGAAACTCAATGAATGTAATTGAGTGTAAATTTAGACCACTCAAAAAAAATGGAACAAAATCAATTGTTGAAATTGCTCCATACCGTTGATACTATTAAGGCATAACCTTATCTCGAAGGTGGCCAGAGAAATGGATGAGAAGACAAGGTAAAGAGGACAGCGAGGCTGACGTATGTGAACAGATAGACAACCATGATAGTGGGCAGATGATATAATTTTTTTATAAATCTGAATGAGGCCGAAGATTTCTAGAAATTTAAATTATATATATATAAAACAATGCATATGGTTAAAAAAAAAGTTGGGAAGAGAACTGGGTGAGAGATTTTTTTATAAAACCTAAGGTAGATTTTCCAATTAAAATTAGAGATAAAACTTATAATGATGAAAGAACGAGTGTTGCAGCTACAAATCTAGGACGCTTGGAGAAAAATAACAAATATTAGAGTTCAAATATAGTAAATGTTTTTTATATCAAAGTAATAGTTTAGATAAAAGTTAAAATGTCAAGAGTCAAGCAACGAAGAAAAAAGATAAGAGAGGGAGAGTAAAAAATTAATAATATGATTAAAATATAATTATAGTCTTACGATTAAATGAGCGGTTAAACATTTATTCCATCATATATTATAAGTATTATATTTAAAAAAATTAAAAATGGAGTAATAATAATTTTATCACATTATAAGATTATATAATATATAATATATAATATATATTTTTAAAAAATGTATAATAATATTTTTTTTTGTAGAGATTTTAATATGTAAACTGGGTTGTATTGGTTATGAATATCATATGTAAAAATTATATGACACTTGTTTATATGTTATTTTTTAACTAATGAATTTAATTTTTAAAAAAATGACATAATTATTTTAGATGTAAATTTCAACTTTTGATTTGTGTATACTACTATGAATATTTATTGTAACCATATTGGAATTGGGATTGAGGAATTTCATTTTTTTATAAATGAAAAATTGTTTAAATGGTAAAAAATTTGATAAACCTAATTTATTTAAGTTACAATCAAATTAATTAAATTGAGATTTTGAAGTATTCATAAATTAAGTCACAACGTTTTCATAACTATTTATGGAGGGAATTCATTAACTCGCCATATATTACTCATCCATTAGATTATACAAGGTTTCACGGAGACTAGGGCATTTTTTTCAAGGATTCTCATATTTTATATTGAAATCTAAATATTCAATTACAAGGCATCATAAAAATTGGAGCATGTTGGTTGCACATTGTTTTAAAAGTTTGTATGATAAATCATCCATCCAGAGTGGCTAATGGGCGGATCTCTTACATATTTTATATTCTCCCATTAAAAATCTTATTAATGTGGATATAGTGAACCATGTGCAAATGCATATGAACATGTTATCTTATTAATCTTACTATCAACTAGTCACATACCCCTGGCCTAATTTGACAATTACCTCCTAGGCTCCCATTTCTTAACTTTACTTGGATTAAATTCAGATTCAATAGTCGTCACAAGTATAACTATTCCATAATTACATGAACAATTGTTATTCACATGACTAAACTCATATTCTTCAAAATTAGACAATATTAAAGTAATGAACCATACCCCCTCGGCACAATGCTAAAACCTCCTTCTCTGCTTTACTAGAACCATGATGTGGACTTTTACTTTCAATTACAAGACTTAAATTTCAAATCAACCCTTAAGCATAAATTACAACTTGGAGAAAAGAATCAATCATGGCATTCAATGAATAAGATTCTTTGATGACCCGACACAAACATTAATGGAATATTATCCTAAATTTACTGTAGTTTGCATGGCCATGAATCATTATCATAGTCCTACTTGCATGGTCGAAGTATTACTCACATTTATGTAATATGAATAAATTGTTAAACGAGCCTTAATGGATGCATCTCCAAGGATACCTAATGCATAACATAGATAACCTGAACCATAGGTTATACCATTTCAAGCCTTAAAACACAATTATTCTTCATACATCAATGTCTCATGCATAAATATTTATCACTTAAAAATCAGAGATCTCATATAAGTTTAGAGAGGTGCTAAATTTAATTACGATTAAATTTAGATTCAATAGTTATCCCATGCATCCGTATAGTGTTAGTATAGGAAATTCTACTCAGGCATGGTGGTCACATGCAAATTAGACTATTTATAACATGTGCCATATAGCTCCTTGACCAAGTTTTAATAACTATCTGCTATGCTCTGATCACTAAATCTACACTTGGATGCAATAGGGGTCACATGCATAAGAATTCAATTATGCTCATAATTCAAGATAACACATAAAACTATACACGTGTGCTGAGCAATTCAACAGCATAAAAATTAAGGAGTAAACATAAAATACATCCCATGCAAGTGGCTCAGACTAGAGATATTGGAAAGAAGGTCACTTAGAGAATAGAGCCCCGCCAACTAGCCTAGAACTGTCTTCTACCAGTTCACCCCTGTGCCAAGGGTTCTTGCCATGGATCAACTACCCCTATTGTCTTTGCAATGGGTATTTAATATCCTCTTTCATGATATGGTTTCCATTTGTGGTGTACCACTTTTATGGATATTTTTTTATCCATTTGCCTAGGATTTTCCCAGAATAGCTCGCCTTTATCTCCTGCGAAGCTTTTCCTCATAAAATCTTGCATTTCTCTGCTGCAAGGATTTTGTGCTTTCCTTAACTTAACATCTTTCTTCAACTAAGTAGCATAATGGATATTTATCTCCAATCCATTAATCTTATCTAGAATTGGATCTAGAAGTCTTATCATGAAAGAATTATCCCTTCCCATTCAAAAATGGGATTTGGCAAGAATCTGATCTCTTGGTTTCGTTTTTTTCCAAGTGATTAAATTATTTTATTTATTTCATAATAAAGTATTTACTTTTCATGTTACGCATTAGACCTTTCTTTTCTTGGTGTAGGTTAGCAAGATTTTACATACAATGGAAGGATGTTACATATTCGCCCCCTTAAGTTTACACCGTCCTCGGTGTATTACTACATCTTATAATATTATTTCCCCATTCATAGGTAGTTGTCTCTAAATTTACAGGCTCCCATGACCTTACCATCTTATGCAGATCCTTCAATATATATCGGTGACAAAGGATCACATCTCCTTCCATCACTACCTCTAGAATTTGTTTCAATCAATTTTATGAGAGATTTTAGATGCAGAAACTCAACTTTGTTTACCACAGTTAATATCATAACTTGATATATAGTACTATTGTTTGAGTAACTATGGGTTATGTTGCTCGTCATTTAAATACGATTCCTAATTTCCTTGTATTTGAAGAAATGCATGTTCTTCCCCCGCTTTTGTGTTCTTGTCGAACACTTCCTTCCTACAGTTTCCTTGCATTAGTCACAACAAGTCGACTACCACATTTGAATAATCACATGTATAAAATAGCATATCAGGTTATCTCAACATAAGCATCAAAATCATACCCCGTATGTAACCATATGTCATATGTATACTAACATTGAAGCAAAACATAGATATTTATCCTTAGTTTCCCATACCAATTCTTAATTTCCACTTTTATCCTGCTTCTGTACACACTTTGGATTGGTTGCCTTACCAGGCAATCACCCAATATCTTCACGTACACTTGCACATAGTGTGCATTACACACACAAAGCTATACATGTAATGTATTATCATGCAATACATGTATCCATACCGATACCATATGTACCGCTTGTACACAATACCACTTGTACAACTTGTACATCATATCAATGTCCACAGCATCACCTGCATGATATACACTTCATCCACATGTTTTCAACCATGTTAGTATTATGCTAACAATTTGTCCAACTATTCATCTTACCTTTAGGCAATTCCATTCAAACCATGTTTGTTTTGTCAATTGGGGAATAAGAAATTTTGCAACCAAGGTATAATTGAATTTTTTTTATATCAAAGTATTTCAGTGCTTTTACTTAGCTATTCCTTTTCATGTACCTTGTGGTTGCAAGAAATTTTCAGAAAATGATCACATAGATGCATAATACAAGTTTACAAAACCAACAACTTTGAGTTTTGTGATTGAATTTGTCCTATAGACTAGGTTTTAACAACAATGGAATATGACTTACACTTAAACATAAAGTAGACTATTGACTATGATACTTAGTCTATTATAGATATTTGAAGTCTAATAACAACTTTAAATTTGTCTTTAACCAAGAAAATGATCTTTTGGTACTTAAAATTACTCCACACTTAACTAATCATGTCACATGACTTACTCTTTCTCTTTTTACACTTCTTACAACATCTTGTTGAGCATGAATAATTTAGTGTAGGTCTAAACCCATTGAACAAATCATATGAAAATACATACATTTCCCATGCATGAGTTCTAAATGAAAATTACAATGTTTTCAATTCTACAACTTCTATGTTTTTAGACACTATTTGTAATAGGGCGTGATCCTAGTGTATTTACATGTTAAAACCTCATTCTAACATTAAGCCACCCCTGAAAACAAAGAGAATATAACTCATTTATCAGTTATCAAATTTATTAACATGAATTTTCGTGTCGTTTATGCAATACTTGTTATGTTTCCCTTTTCAAAACTAGAAAACACTATTAGTGCAATGAGACAAGAAGAATTCTTCAAGATTGTTGGATAGGAAATAGTGTTACAATATGAATTTCACATTATACGGTTATCAATTTACTAGATACCCAATATCTTTGGTGCACAACAATCCTAATTGCCAGTGTCACCTTTGCCGTCATCTTCTTCATTTAGCAACAAGTTTTTGCATGATTTGTTATCCTCTTTCTTCCTCATCTATAACATTTTATATGTTCCATTTCACTTTATGTGTGCATTTGCTACCAGCCTAAAATCCCTTGATTATCATAAGATCTATTAATGCGAAACCATTCCGGATTACCAAAGATTGGTTTATTAATTCAGACCAGTCATGTTACAAATCTATTATACAATTCCTATTAGCCATTAGGCTGCTCGAAATTTCTCTAATGCATCAAGCACCACCATATCTAACCTACAAGTATACTTTATTTATATAAAGTGGGAACATACTGATCATTTTTACCTTATCACTTTGTAAGATCTTCAATTAATTCTACTGGAAGAATTTTTTGAAAGGTTGTTATTTGTTACATATTAACATAACCCCATCTATATCTAGATGGATATGTACATTAAGGTTTTAGAGTTGGGGTTGCATACTTTAAGTTGAAATTTTGTACATATTAGAATTTGAGTGAGCATGTACTATAAATCTTAATATTGTCTTTCCACTATTAGCCAAGATTCACCAGGAGTTTCTTTTACACTCCCATTATGTATTTACACTATACATATTTTTGGTGTTATTCCCACTGATTTTCTTATGAAGGTCATACATTATTAATGTATGATTTCTTCTTGCATACAATAAGTTGTATTGAAAGTGTGCCTACTCTTCACACTTTGACCCTAGCTTAGTCCAGATTTGAACATAAAATTTTCCTTCTTAGTAGTTACAATTATTTAGGTATTGTTTTACTCAAGAGCATGTAGGTCCAAACTATGCATATGTTACTGAATATAATAAAATAGTAAGGTTAAGTTCCATTCAATAGCATTTTCCCCAACGAAAAAATTACATTCCAAAATGGATTGCATCATTACATATAGATGCACTAATCAAAATATTAAATTGAAAGACAATTTGTACAAATACATAGTGTTATACAACGACCTTTTAAATACATATTCTTATACAACAACTTCTTCTTCATGAACTTAATGATTTTTCATGGGAACATTTATAAATAGATATCATTATATAAAACCTTAGAATTTATTTTTGGATGGAACCGACTTAATTTAACTATCAACTTCTTTTAATGTTGATAGCATGTCATGGACCTATTACCTAATGATTTATATAATTTTCATTTATACACTTTTATTTTTTATTTTTCCTCATGTTGTCCATGATCTATGGAATAAAAAACTTGACATTTTATCTCATAAAAGTTCAAGATATCTATATGCATAACTTTATTCCATTAAGTTATGTCCTGCTACTAGTGAAGCATAATCTGAATGAGAATAACCAGGAACATGAATAATCCGCGACACATAAAAAATCCTTGTCTGCCACAAGCATTAAGGAATGAATCAGCTTCCATTAAATAGAGGTATCTTCCCTCCCGCACCCAATCTATGACACCAATTCATATGGAAATGATCATTTCTTTTCTGCTAAATGCTAACAATCCGAACAACTATTTGAAAGTAGACTAGGACTTTATTGGTTTGATTCTGGGGAAAATATCTAATAGGTAAAAATTGCCAGCGAACTTTTCCTTGTTTGCAACAAAAACTTTCTTGGATTCCATGAGTACATAGAATTAACCACAACATTTAGCTAATGTCGTGCAAATTTTATTAAAATCTTGAACCAAAACATCCAATGTAGATTTTTGCCGAATTCTACAAATTAATATATGAACCCGAGGCCCAAAAACAAACCCCCAGTCTCGCTTCTAAAACCTATCTCCTAAATTTTTAACGATCACCATTTGTAACAAGTTATTCAATGCCATACTTTAATGATTTTATTCCATGCCCCTGTTATTTAATTCCTTGAGATGTTTTACAGAGACTTTGTTTTAGTAGTTTCAATTGCACATCGCCAAAGATAGGAATCTTAGAAGGCCAAATAAAAGTGATTTAAGTAAAAGTGAAAAGAGGGGAGAAAAAAATGAGCCTAATTGATTTGAACACATGATCTCCGACAATCCTCAAGTGATTGTCGATAATGAAGATCCTCACAGAAGTCTTTCGGCTTGAGCAAATCAACATCTTCAATGGCCATTTTTTCCCAAATATGCATCTGTGTCAGCGGGTTTCGAATTCAAAAGGTGCAATCTAGGTTCATGTGAAGATCTATTAGATCAAGGTTTTTGGATTTTGACTAAACCCTTAATGCTTCTTCTTCTTTTCCTTGCATTTCACACAGTGTCCCAATTCAATCTTCCATGAGTGTGGATATCGATACTTCTTTTTAACCTAAGAGAAGGAGTGAGAAGTACTTTCCCACTGAGGGGAATAAAGATAGGATCTCTTCCAGTAACTCTGCCAAGTGCTAAACCTTCTAAATGCTTGACCAGTCACATAGTACATTATCAAATTAAAAAAATCTTGATAATCCTTATCTAAGGAGGATGTGGTTATGGGATGATAATAAGGATAACCTTATCCACGGTAGACTTTTAAGGTGTATCATTCTGGATGATTATTATCCATAGTGGTTGATATCACAAATCAAAAAGGAAACCCCAAACACCTCTCAAATTGGTAAGGTGCATTTTGTATTTTAGCACTTGCTACCACAACCTAATGTGCCTTAAATCCCAAAAGAGTTGGATTTTGGTAAAGTTCCAGTGCTAAAACACCACTCATATTTCATTCTCTTGATTCAAGGAATAAAATTCATGGATTCAACTAGTAGCCTTTTCTTACGGAAAAAATACTTTTGAATTCTATATCTGTAAAAAGATACACAAAGCTTCCCTCATACAAATTTTTTGGATTAGTACAATCGTGACAACACCTTATAATTATAACAACCCCTCTAACCACATCACTAACCATTGACTGGTCAATCACAAAATAGTAATCAAACTCTATTAATTTAATAGAATTGAGAGATTCCTTATGGAAAATGGGTGTGCAATGAAATTCATGGGGAATTACAAACTAGTCGATGTGTGATGCACAACATTTTTCATATTGTGTAAAACATTACACACATAGCATGTATTCTTAGGCAAATTGTTCCGTGCACAACACATTCTTGAAAACTTGTGCCTAAGCTGACGCCAAGTACAGTTTGGAATACATTATTAGAGACAATGACCAACGTTACTTTTTGTTTTGGAGTGGAAAAAAATAACAATTGGTTTCCTTTTAAAACCTGTTTCAATAGTACATTTGCCTCGGTCTTTCAATGCCTTTTTATGATCATAGTGTATTATAATATTACCCCGAGGCATGATCTTCGATGCCAGCATCTGTCTAGGGACCAGTAACGACTTTGTTTTCCATCACACAGGCTTATAGACCCTGTACTGTGATTAACATAGAGGATAGATCTTTTCTCCATCCCTCCATATACATCATAATTTTCACTGTTTAAATCAACACCAAAAACTAATACATATTAAATTTTGATTTGATTATTAGTATTTTCCTTTTAATTGTAATGTGTAAAATTGAAATTTACACATTCATAATCCATTTAACTTCTTTTTTTAAAATAATTACCAATATTAATGATAATGAAGTTGTCTAAATAGGCTAATCCCATGCCTTCCACCCGAGATTCTATATGAGTTGAAGCGTTGAAGCTCAACTACCTCCAGATATGAGTTTACACCTCAGAGCCATAAATCATTGTATTTAACATGGATGGAAAACCATTTGGAATTTGTCTATTGGAAATAATTGAGTAACAACCATTTCAAACACTCGATGAGAGCACTTTTGATCGCATATTGTTGCAGAACAATGCTAGGTCGAATATGTAGGAGACTTCGCATCATCCGTAACAATATTTGTTACAACATGCAATATTGCAACCTTAGTCATGATATATAATTGTCATAAATACATCGAAATACTTTCCAAAATCCATAACTTTTACAACTTCAGTTCAAAGTTACCTTCAATTTCAAAAGAAAGCCTCCTCCACTAGTTCATTTTCATATTTAACTTTAAACCTTATGAATTCTAATGCCTCAAGGTACTACTGTAGAACTCATTAGAATGGAACCTAACAACTCATTTATGTCTTATAGAGGTGGATTGACCCATAGGCTGAAATGTTCGAACTCAGAGCTCTGATATCATTTGTCACATACCCCATGGGCCTAATGTGACAATTACCTACTAGGCTCCCATTCCTTAACTTTACTTCCATTAAAGTTAGATTTAATAATCGTCACAAGTATAATTATTCCATCATTACATGAACAAATATTATTCATGCAACTATACTCATATTCTTCAAAATTTGACAACATCAAAGTAATGAACCATACCCTCTCGGAAAAATACTACAAAATCCTTCTCTGCTTTACTAGACTCATGATGTGGACTTTTACTTTCAATTACAAGACTTACATTTCAAAGCAACCCTTAAGCATAAATTACAACTTGAAGAAAAGAATCAATCATGGCATGTAACCAATAAGATTATTTGATGAATCAACACAAACATTAATGGAATGTTATCCTAAATTCACTGTAGCTAGCATGGCCATGAATCATGATCATTGCCCTACTAGCATAGTCAAAGTATTACTGACATATATTTTATGCAATAGGAATAAATGGTTAAATGAGCCTTAGTGGATGCATCTCCTAGGATGGCTAATGCATAGCATAGATAACATGAACCACATGTTATACCATTTCAAGCCTTAAAGCATAATTATTCCACATACATCATTGTCTCATGCATAAGTATTCACCACCTTAAAATCACAGGTCTCTGATAAGTTTCGAGAGGTACTAAATTTAATTGTGATTCAATTTAGATTTAATAGCTATCCCATGCATCTGTATAAGTTAGTATAGGAAATTTTTCTCAGGCATAGTGGTCACATGCAGATTCTACCATTTATAACATGTGCCATATAATTCCTTGACCCAAGTATTAATAACTACCTGTTATGCTCCCATCACTAAATCTTGGATGCATTAGTGGTCACATGCATAAGAATTCCATCATCCTCATAAATCAAGATAAAAAATACAACTATACACCTATGAAGAGCAATTCAACAACATAAAAGTAAGGAGTTACCATACAATACATCCCATGCAAGTGGTTCACACAAGAGAAATTGGAAAGAAGGTCACTTGGAGAATCGAGCACTGCCACCCAACCTAGAACTGTCTTCTACCAGTTGAACCCCAAGCCGAGAGTTCTTGCCATGGATCAACTGCCCATGTTGATCTCTTCAATGGGTATTTAATACCCTCTTTCATGATATGGTTTCCATTAGCAGCGTCTCGATTTTATGGATTTTTTTTATCCATTTACCTAGTATTTTCTCATAAAATCTCGCATTTATCTCCCACAAGGCTTTTCCTCATAAAAACTTGCCTTTCTCTCCATAAAGGCTTTTATGTTTTTCTTGACTTACCATCTTTCTTCAGCTAAGTCACTTAATGGATATTTATCTCCAATCCATTAATTTTATCTAGAATTGGATCTAGAAGTCTTATCATGAAATAATTAGCCTTTCCCATTCACCAATGGGATTTGGCAAGAATCTCATTTCTTGGTGTCTCGCTTTTAAGTGATTAAATTATTTTATTCATTTCATAATAAGTTATTTATTTTTCTTGTTACACATCAAACCTAGATTTTCTTACCTTAGGTTAGCAAGGTTTAACATACAATGGAGGAGTGTTACATAATAATACTTCTATGGTTCATGACATGTTATAGTTATTCACTTAGCGGTAGAAATATCTTAACTACAAAGTGTTATATTCTCAGTTTTGTAACATCAACTTTATATATTGATCATCATTTAGGAAATTGGGAAACCCATAGAATGATTAACATGTGTCTAGCCTATGCTATTGGTAGTAGAGAGAGCTTGATTGATCACCAAAAACAAGGTATTAGAGTTAAGGTTTTTGATGCTTAAAATATTTAGGATTTGAGTTTATATTTATTGGTGAAATATTTATATAGCCTATATTAAGTTGACATTTACCGGTTATATCAACCACATTCATTAATGTGGTTGTACTAGTCTAATATATTTGATGGAGGTTAAGTCCCAATTGTCCACCTAATAATTATTGATAATTAAGTTAAAAAATTAGATGCCTTACTATGAAGACATGCTTACCAACATAATTATTCTAATAGTGTCTATTTTGGAATAGAGCTTCACTAATTTTAATTTAATTCAATAATTATTATGTGGATGATATAGATTTAACCTTCATGAAATATTTTGGAATATTCATATATATATATATATATGAGGTCTATCTGTAAAATATTTATGTCATTTTTCTCTTTTAATTATATTAATTAATTAAAAAAATATCATATGAACAAGTTCCATATGATGTGAGCTATGAATTTTTAAGAGGTAGTATTTATAAGCCATGGTATTGGAGGAAAGTCAATTTAAAGATTAACCATTTCCATGGTAAATTATGGATAGATATCTATGGTTTAGAATATTTGTTTTTTAGATGTATATATGTTTAATTATATGTTAATTATTTTTATCATTATTAATAATAATTATTATTTAGTTTTAATAATGTAAGATGTATAATATAGTAAGTGTTAGTAGGTATTTTGATGCTTAACATGGACTCATACTATGGAGGAATTAAAACAATTTTAATAATCAATAAAATTAAGGGAATGAGAAAAAAGACAATTTTGATAAGTGAGAACAAGAAGAGAGACTATTTTGATAAGTGATGAATTGTAGGTTTTCAATATTTATAACAATTCTCCCCATTCAAATTGAATGAATTCTAAAATTTAAAAAAAAAGGGAAAATAATCGAATAAGAGAACCTTGACATGTAAATGAAAGAAAAATGAATAAATATATCTAGTGATTTGTAACTATTGTGATGAATAAATATATCAAGTGATTTGTAGAGAAAGCTCAACCCTCACCCTCTCACGAGAGGGTTGATATCATGCAATTTTATCCATCACACTCCTTTATACATAGATTTGTTTAATGAAGTGTTTGATCTATTGTTTGTGTGAGTATTTTGTGTGAATTTTGGATAGTTGCATGCAAAGGAGAATTGTGAAGATCCACTGTTGTTGCTGTTGTTGTATGAAATTCCGTTGTAGACAAATCTTTGTAAAAGAAGATGAGATTTGCTTGTAAAGAAGTTGGATCAACATAGATTTGGTTTGATCCAGTGTGGATCTACAATTGAGAGCAATGTCTACATGTTTTATGTGACACTTGACCATTATCTTTACTTTTTTATTATAATATGTGTTACATTACAAAAAGCCTAAATTACAATACAAATGGGACCATGCCCATGAGCTAGTGCCAAATGGCTTTGATGACGCCATGCTCATGAGCTACTGCCAATGTTAGGTGTTCCAAAGATCTTTTGTAAATCCTTCGGTTGTGTGATGCGATCGGGCACCGGGCAACCTGGGCGCGCGCGCGGTTGGAGGGCGAGCTGCGGTTGGGTGGTAGTCATGCGACGATATGCGACATTACTCATGCGATGATATGCGACGATATGGAAGAGCGTTGGTATATATAACGCATGGAGTGTGGAGTGATTGGTATGAAGGTCGACCTACAAATGCAAACGTTAACAAGTCGAAAATATGTGTGGGTGTGTTGCGATGATGGTTGGGGCGTTAGGTGAGTCGGTTGGGCAGCCAGACTTCACCAACGCTTGGATATATATTGGCAGAGCGTTGCTCTCATTTGAACATCGAACAAATTCGCAAATCATACGCACTCCTCTCTTGGAATCAAGACTTGTGCGCAGATTTGAGGGGAGATGAGCCCATAGCTCATGTGCTCCCTTGGTGAGTCACACTTGGCGAATGTTGTTGGTGAAGAGGTGAACGCGTTGGGCAAGACGTGCCCGGGGTGATCGTGCGGAGGTGTTGGTTGTGCGACGACTTGGTGAGGGTGTCTTGGTGGCTCGGGTGAGCGCTCGACCATCGTGCAAGTGTGCACGAAGATGTGTTGAAGTGTTGGGTTGTGAACGGAGGTGTGTCTCGGTTGGAGGCGCCTGTGTGTGGTGACTTGGAGGTGCGCCCGAGTTGGGCAAACAACACGATGGTGCGACGGCGTGAACAAACATTTGGTTAGTTGTGCGGCGACCGTGCGGAGGTGCCGATGAGCTGGGCAATCGAGTTTGCCGATGTTGTATATTTGGCTAAGTGTAAATTTGGGGTTTCCCAAGATTTAACTTGTGCATTGTAAAAACGAAAGATCGTATAATATATTGTTGGGCAGACTCATATTGTAGGGAGTTGCCCCTCCCTTTATATTGTTGCATTTCTCTTATATAATGTTGTTGATAATGAATGTGTATGGGTGTTCATTGGTATAAAGGATAACATGATAATACTTGGTTGAGAATCACAAACTAAGTAGGAGAAAGTGAATTAGGAGTAGTCCATGTGCACGAGTATTGTTAAAAAGAAAGTGTTCGGTGGTGCCGCACCTCGCCGGCATGGTTGAAAGACCACCGTAGGCTTGGGGGCATGAAATTTGGTATCAGAGCTCGTGAACAGGTTCGGTTGTTGAAGCATTGAAGCTGATACACAACTTGACAGTTGGTATCAGAGCTTGGTTGGACCAGGTTGATGAAGTGTTGAGCGATGTAGCTTGCGGATGAAAGATGATACACAACTTGATAGTTGGTATCAGAGCTCGGTTGGAGCTGGTGAGAAAGGTTGCTCGTGAAGAAGTAACAGTGAAAGCAGGTACTTGCAGGTGAAGAAAGCTAGTTTCACATACAAGTGGAACAAGGGTCGGTTCATGGTTGCAAGGGACTTGGTGAAGCTAGTAAAGGCTGGAACCGGGTGTCGTAGAGTTGGGCAGGTAGTACTACATGCTGGTCATACGATTTGGGCACTTGTCAGGTGGGTAAGTGGGACTGCGTGTGGCCAGGTATACACGGTTTGGGCGTTTGTGGACCAAATGAAGTACGAACCCGGGAAGACGAAGTACAAGGCATGGCAGGGTTGGAAGAATGCGAAGGGAAGCTCTTGCTTACCTTATACAGGTTGAAGCGAATGAAAGAGGAGAATCCCCAGATTCGTGAGAAGCTTGCAGTCTTGGAAAAGAATGTTGAAGACGAGCTTCTTCAACTTGGATGGACAATGGAGCAAGATGAAGTTGCAGATTGTGCAAACAAGGAAGAGGAAGTCGTGATAGTTGAAGATGTTGCAGACATGACCATGATGGAGGATGAGCTTGAGATTGATCAAGTTGGACCAGGATCGTGCAGTTTGCAGACATGGATGGATGAGGGTACTCTCATGAAGGAACCTCGTGATGATGATGAAGTATTGATACTTGTGTTTCATTCGAGCATTTTGTAGATGGACCATATGCAGGGAAGGGCAAAGCCAGTTTGCTGATGCTAGGGAGCATCTTACCATGGATGTTTATGATGAGACCGTGTATGGAGAAGCAAAGGATTTTTTACTGTTGCAGGACTTGTTGGGGTTGTTCGTGACCTTATGGTAGAAGGTACAAAGGCCCGTGACAAGGGTGGAACTTGATGATCATTGTGGAGGATTGGGTCATGCTTTAGTCACATTGGCTAAGTGCTCGGCATGACTTATGGACAGATTGGAGGGCACGCTCTTGGAGGGACTTCTTATGGCCGAGACCAAGAGATAATCTTGGTGGAACCTTTGGTGGAGGAGGTATGATGGAGAGGCTCATGTGATGATGATATGGTTGGGTGACCGAGTTCACTAAAGCGAAGATTGCAACTTGGATAGGGATGACCGATTTTTGTGATGGGTCTACTTGGTTGGACTACATGGCAACTTAGTCATGGACATCAGGTTGGAGACATGGAGCATGGTAGTCTTATGTAGGGACATTATGTGGGAGCACTTGTAGAGATGTCACTTATGGGCATCCAATGAGGAATGCCAAGGCAGGTATGTTGTGCAGATGGATTTGCTGATGCGACATGGAGATAGTTTACTTATGAGCCTATGGAGAGGTTGTGCACTCTTGTACAACAAAGCCATGGACTTGGATGGAGTTGTGAGTAGACTATGGGGCATTCTTACTACATGAAGAGCTGAGGCATATTGCAGAGACCTTTGGGCCGAGACTTGTATGCTTGCTGAGATGTTGGTTGGGGATGGCTTATGGAGCTCATGATGACATGAGATTGTTGTGACTTTTGGGGACTTATTTCAAGTACATGCATGGGTATGGCTTGAAAGAGTGACTTGATGTGGAAGATCGATATGAGGCACTTTGGAGTGATGGAGTTACACCGATGATGATGCCTTGGTGGCAATGCTTGGGCATGGGTTGAGCCAAGAATCAACTACTTTTTACACATGGGAGCTGATTGATCTATGATCATGGGCAGCACATGGATAGATGAGACAGGAGTATGCTTGTTTCTATGGTAGACTTGGGGGATGACACATTGCAGATATGATGGAGGTAGCTTCATGGACATGGATGTGGCACACCGAGAGTTGGAGTTTGATGAGATGGTCTCTTCATATTGAGGAGGCACACATATGGATGCTGTTGGGATAGATGTGGCTGATTTCATGTAGCACATTGACACTAAACATCATGGATGACATGTTGCAGATAAGATGAGGGCTACTTCATGGACCTGAGCATGGTTTACTTATGGATGGATTCTTGATCGAGTTCAGGATGTGACAGGGATGCTTTGAGGAATGACTGATGGTGGCATGAGGATGTGCATTCTCATTGTTTGAGCGTGACAGTTGGACTGATCACTCGACTAGTTCAAACATCGGGACATGTAGTGTACAGAGATGTGTTAGCATTATGTTGGAGTATCGTGGCAGTAGTTCACATGGGGACGACACATGATGAGGTTGACACGAGATGTTGCAGTGGACATGTAGCTTGAGATGGAGGGGCCAACCTTCCACGATGGGGAGTAGCATGTGGAGATTGTGACATGGTGGTTGATGGTCATGGATTGAGATGACTTCCAATATAGGACATACCAATGGGTGCATATCTTGGTATGGTTATCTTGGTGATAGATGGTTGCCGAGGTGAGACATGGTGGAGATGGTGGTTCTACATATGTGGCAGTGATGGTTGCAGTATGTGGAGGAGTTGACATCATGGATGATCTTGGTGGATGGTTACCAGGATGGTATGTTGTCGAGGACGAAAACGATTTCAGGTGGAGGAGGATGTAAAGCCTTCGGTTGTGCGATGCGATCGGGCGACCCGGGCACGTGCGCGGTTGGAGGGCGAGTTGCGGTTGTGTGGCAGTCATGTGATGATATGCGACATTACTCATGCGATGATATGTGACAATTTGGAAGAGCATTGGTATATATAACGCATGGAGTGTGGAGCGATTGGTATGAAGGCCAACCTACAAACGTTAGCAAGCCGATGATATGTGTGGGTGTGTTGCGATGATGGTTGGGGCGTTGGGTGAGTCGGCTGGGCAGCCAGACTTCACCAACGCTTGGATATATATTGGTGGAGCGTTGCTCTCATTTGAACATCGAACAACTTCGCAAATCATACGCACTCCTCTCTTGGAGTCAAGACTTGTGCGCAGATTTGAGGGGAGATGAGAGCATAGCTCATGCGCTCCCTTGGTGAGTTGCACTTGGTGAATGCTCTTGGTGAAGAGGTGAACGCGTTGGGCAAGACGTGCTCGGGGTGATCGTGCGGAGGTGTTGGTTGTGCGACGACTTGGCGAGGGTGTCTTAGTGGCTCGGGTGAGCGCCCGCCCATCGTGCAAGTGTGCACGAAGATGTGTTGAAGTGTTGGTGAACAAAGGTGTGTCTCGGTTGGAGGCGCCTGTGTGTGGCGACTTGGAGGTGCGCCCGAGTTGGGCAAACGACACGACGATGCGACAGGGTGAACGAAGGTTTGGTTAGTTGTGCGGCGACCGTGCGGAGGTGCCGACGAGCTGGGCAGCCGAGTTTGCCGATGTTGTATATTTCCTAAGTGTAAATTTGGGGTTTCCCAAGATTTAACTTGTGCATTGTAAAAATGAAAGATTGTATAATATATTGTTGGGCAGGCTCATATTGCATGGAGTTGCCCCTCCCTTTATACTGTTGCATTTCTCTTATATAATGCTGTTGATAATGAATGTGTATGGGTGTTCATTGGTATAAAGAATAACATAATAATACTTGGTTGAGAATCACAAACTAAGTAGGAGAAAATGAATTAGGCGTAGTCCATGTGCACAAGTATTGTTAAAAAGGAAGTGTTTGGTGGTGCCGCACCTCGCGAGCACGGTAGAAAGACCACCGTAAGCTTAGGGGCGTGATAGCTTTGATGGTCATCACTATGACCAACATTATTAATAACTCTACACCATGGTTGTAACGAATACTATCAATAACCCATGCCATCATTGTTTCTTAATATCCCACATGTTTATAAGTATTATTACTATGTGGTTTAATATAATATATGTGTATTTAGGTTTTATGTTTTTTTTTAATAAAGTGGGTGAGTTGGTAAGTTAGTGTTATTGAACATTTATGTAACCGTTGAGAAGTGGAATGAAAGGATCGAGTCATGCAACATTGAGGTTATATGATTTCTTGGGAAATGGAATGAAATTATTGGGTCATGCAATATTAAAATTATATGGCAGTTCCACATTCATGTCAATTAATATGAATGCTGTTGTACAAGGAGAAACTTTGTACACAACCCTTCTGGTTTAAAAAGAAACTAACTGAAATTAATGTGAACAACAAGCACATAATTGATTTTGATTTCCTTGAGTTTGTGATTATGAAATTACTTAAACATATTGTTCTATTATGTAGATACAATGTTTAATTCTCTATTTCTTAACTGACCTTGCACGAGAAATCCCAAAAGAGAATGACAGGATCCCAAAGAAGATTCGGGAGTGCTTCATAGACAAATAAAGTCACATTGTGAGGCATGCAAAAAATTTAGCTGTAAGAGAATATAAAACCTACATTTTTATTGAAATGCTAGAGGTAAGAATAACGCCGTGCACTCTCGATTGATTGCATGTGCTTAAGTGTTATATGTGTTCACCATAATGTTATTGATCTGTGTATGAATGAATGAAACAATTGTTGAGAAATCGAGCGACCTGTCAACCAATCCCTGATGCTTGTAAATAAACCAATTGACTTGTTATTTACCCATTTATTTACGAGCATAGATAACGAAGTCAAGAAGTATTAGAATACCCACCTCAGCAAAATGCGTATTAGTGAGAGTATAGGCCCACGGACATACAAACCCTTATCAGAATCTTAGGACTTATGTTTGGATCTGGGGAATAGCGAAGTGAGCCGCAACTAGGAAAGGGAAAATAACACTGAAATACCAAGAAAAGTTTCTTATTGCACAGTTGATATTTAGCATTAGGAAGAAGCCACTACAGAAGATCAGACATCTGCTAAATCGCTTGAGAATCAGCTTCTTGAGACAAACAATTCTCAGTGTGTGTCTATTGCTACCGATTCGTGCCTTAAGCTCCTTCGATATGTTTCACGCCTTATTCATTTAAACAAGGCAACTTCAAGTGTTCTTAGAGAGTGTCAGCTTGAGTTGAGAATACTGATAATATGGAAAGTAAGCAAATTCCTTTTCCTCTATCAAAGAAGAATAATAACATAGGGTTTTTATAATACATAGAAAAATAACATAGGGCATCGTCTTGTTGGCCACAGGATGAAATCAAGTATCTTGTATGTAATTTTTTGAAATTTCAATATAATAAAATCAGGAATAAGATGACTCAAACATCATTACTCGAAATAAAGATTACAGAAGCCTCAAATCTATAATAAATTTACGATTATTAAATGGTTTTTAAATTATAATTTAGTTGAATTGTTTTACTAAATTTATGATTATTAAACTATAATAAGTTTATGGTTTTTAAACTATAATTTAGTTGAATTGTTTTACTAGTAAATTTGATCATGGATTTCTTATAACTCGAACCGCTGCAAATTTTTATATCTAACTTCACGAATAATAAACCCAATCTCAATAACAAACATCACAAATGATATAAACATACTCTCTCTAATAATATAAACCAAATTTATTTGACTAGAAAACTATTAAATCAAACTTTATAATATAAACAAAACCCCAAAGATAGCCACTTTTAAACATTTATAATATAATATAAACTAAACTAAACCAAACCGCAACGGAGCAACCCATCGGGATTTTAATTCAGATATCTTTCGTTCTTTTGGGGAATCATTAGCTAAGGATGAGTTAGAGATCCAAGAACCTAGTGTACATGCTTCTATGTCAGAATGTATAGCTATGCCCATCAAATTAGCCTAAAGTTCAGAACCTTCCTGCATGTGGCTTGTGGTGCATCGTTTCCAAGCTCACAATACCACCCCTAAGTAGATGAGCCTTGAGTACTATATATTTGCAAGATATCTTGATGTGTATAACTGTCCGTGTTATTGGATTATTTTTTTGGCATTTCATATGATGTGTGCATTAAGAATTTAATGTGAAGGTCTTTTTAATATCCTATGTAGAAGAGCAATTTTGAATATCATTGCATATAGTTCACAATGTTGAATATATGGAGGTTTGTATTCTTCTGTGTAGCTCAATTATTTTTCTGTTCTCTCAGTATTCATTAATATAAACCAGAAACACAAATCATTGAAATGGGATTTTTTTTAAAATATAGGTTTTCTTTAAATTTACAATATAATATTTTAGACTTATAATATAATGTTTTTAGGTGTATCATATAATATATATGTTTTTTTAGATTTAACGTTTTCAGTTTTAAGTTTATAATACAACATTTTAGATTTATAATAAAGTATAATATAACATAAAGTTTAAAGTTCTAGGTTTTAAATTTTTACGTTTAGGTTATTAATATATTATAAATGTTTAAAAATGTTATAAACTTTTTAGGTTTATAAGATTTCTGGGTTTTAGGAAATAATATAACACTTTTTATTATGTAATTAATTTTTTTGGTTTATAATATAAGGTTATATGGGTTTATAATATGGTTTTTAGGTTTTGATAATAATGATAGGTTTTTGAAATATTATGTTATAATATTAGGTTTAATATTATTTTTAGGTTTATTAATATTAAGTTAAAAAATATTTAATAATATTAGGTTTAAATTTAATAATGATAATATAAGTTTCACGTTTAAGTATGAAATTGAGTACTAAGTTTAATATTAAGTTTAACTTTTGGATATTATGTTTAAGTTTAATAATATTAGGTTTAGATTTAAGATAATAATATTACATTAAGTTAATTAAGATAGTAGAGTGATAATGTTATAATTAATGATTAATAATTATATTTTATCATTAAATTTTATTCATATTAATATAATTTTATCTTATTAATATTAGTAATTATATAATATTAATAACACTTATATAACCTTACTATTAATATTTAAAGAAATATCTATAACATTAATATTAATATTTGTGATAGCCGAGCCCTCCAACGTGGCGTAGTTTGTTTCAATCGTGTGGAACTTAATGTGAACGCAGTTGGTAACCGTACCAAGGTTACAGGCCCCTCTCGACCCTTCGGTGATTAAACTATGGTTAGGTTAGCTGTCATGTTAATATGCGATGATATTAAACCCTCCGTGGATTTTTCGGCTCACTTGCAATCTTCTTGTATTGATTGCTGTCCTTCCTCACCGGTCATGGGACGCCACCTGTCGGTCTTCTTGGTTTGGCCGCTCCTGCCTTTTGATAAACCCTACCCTCGTTTATTGTCACTTTCGTTTGCTTGCTTATGGTCACTTTTGTTTGTTTGCTGTGCTCGAATCTTAGCTCTGCTTCGTCGAGGTTTGTTGGTGCCTACGGGCCTCCTCTGTTCGGTGCGTTGAACTCTGCTCTGCCGAGGTAAGTTGGTGCCTTCGGCTCCCTCCGTTTTGTGCATTGAGCTTCTATGAGGGCGATAGCACCGACAGTTTCCTGCCCTGTACTATGGTATATTTGTTGTTTCACTGGACAATTTCTGTTGCATGGGTTCGTTTCTCAGCTCTGTTAACTTGTTGACTTGTAACTGTGACAAGGTTCCCTCCAGTTCCGCGCTTCTGGCTCGGTTCGTTCGACCTTGCCTCCGAGGTATGCATTGGTTCTATGCCATACTCTGCTTTCACGCCTGTTTTAGACTCCTACAGTCCCGTTCCTTATCTTCAGGCTCTGGTTATCGGGTTCGGTTTCGCAATGTCGCCTTATCAACTACAGGTATGTACCAATGTATTTTATGGCTTGTTTCGTTTGCTAGACTAGCTCGTTTTCTCGTTCCAGTTCTGCACTAACCCTCATCCACCTCTGTCTGCAGGTTGTTTAAGGTGGTTGGCCGTCGAGGGTTTGCTCTCTCTGTAATCTCCGGGGAGCAGTTCGAAACCCGCCCAGTCTCACACAACAGGTAGGGTCTTTCCGACCATGATTCGGTTGTTAATGTATGAAGGGTTCCGATGTTCCTAGTTCTTGTTCCTTTTTAGTTGCAGTCACTTGAATTGTAGATGGGTTGTGCTCCTCCCTGTCCTTTGTGGCTCGTATGGCCCTGTCCTGTTGTATTTAGCTTAAGAAGTTTCGCTTGAAAGAAAATTTGTTTTAGATGAGCGTTATCTGCTCAGAAAATCCTTTTGTGCGCTCTTGTTTGTAATGGACGGTGGTTAACTGGTTAATTAAATTAAATTGTTTCACATTTGCTTTCAGCACTTGTATTATTTTGTAAAAGGTATGAAGGCATCGTATTTTGTTACCTGGTCGTTCGTCGGTGACTGTTGATTGGTTCTCCCTTCTTTACTGGAAATGATTTCCTGTAGCAGCACTTTACCCTTCTCGACTCCTGTTACATCTTGTTGTCTTATTGTTTCAAATGCATTTTAATCACAGTAGAAAGTAATATGAAATAGACATAGGACTTAACGTATGAAATAATTTAACAATGGATCATCAGTTAGCAAGGTAGATAATTTGTTTTCTTTATTACAGAGGACTGTATTTGTTTCTTCATTCCAGAAGTTCTCCCCCTCTAACTATTTTCACTTTGTTTTTAATACTTGGAAAGCATAACTACTTCTGTTTTCAGTTGAACTGTTCAACCAGAATTTGTCCAACTGTTAGCCAGTTTCTTTTTACAAAAATGATAACTAACTACTAACTAAAACAATTCACAACTGTAATCCTATGGTTTCTAACGGCCTTTTGGAAAATGAAACAAAATAAATAATAATAAAAAAACAAAAACGACAATTCTAATAACCTGTCCAACAATACATGTAGTCTTCGGCTTGTTCTTGTTTTCTTTTCTAGATAGTCAACCACCTTCTGTCTCCTCGGAGCTAGATGCTCTTGCATCAGGCTCCCGGGGTGGAAAAAAGTCATGGCTCCGTTCCATGAGGTCGTTGACAGAATAGCCTGCTTTCTGTATCTGCGTTGCGTTGAGCCACGAACTGTCCTCTATCGGACGGTCCTTCCACTTGACCAAGTACCACAGATATTCTTTCCTGCGTGTGCACCTAGCTACCCGTGTGTCAAGGATCCTCTTGATCTCAAGGGTTTGTGCCATTGGCATCTGTCTCATCCATGAAATTTCCTCACAACTGGTGTCCCGCGGTGGCTTTGCTATTGCACTATCTTCCGGATCAACGACATAGGGGAATAGATCTGCCACGCTAAATATGGGAGAAATACCGATCCCTGGTGGCAACTGTAGCTCATAGGCATTTGCAGAAAACTTGCGAATGATTTTGTAAGGACCGATCTTTTTATACTTTAACTTGTTCTACTCCCATTTTGGAAACTGTTCCTTACGTAAATACGCAAGGACTTCATCTCCAACGTTGAATTGAACTTCCCGACGCTTTGAATCAACTCCCTGCTTATACTTTTGACTGTTGTCTTATAATTTCAGCTTTACCTGCTCATGTAAGTTGCTCATTGCTTGGGAAAAATATTCCCCATCAGCACTTCGTTTGTCGAGCTTTCCCAAATCTCGTAATTCATGCACTTCGCGTGGGTGCATGCCGTATAAAATCTGGAAGGGACTATAACCGGTGTTGCGATTAGGTGAATTGTTATATGCGAATTCTGCCTGAGCAAGTACACAGTCCCACATCCGTGAATTTTTGCCTATTAAGATCCGTAGAAAATTCCCCAGACTCCTATTTACCACTTCAGTTTGTCCATCGGTCTGTGGGTGGTAAGCGGAGCTGAACAGTAACTCGGTGTTCAACTTTTTCCACAGGGTTCGCCAAAAATGTCCGGTGAAATTTACGTCCCTGTCAGAGATGATGGACCTTGGGAGACCATGCAGTGGAACGATCTCAGTAAAAAACAAATGTGCTACATAAGTAGCATCACTGGTTTTCTTGCAAGGTATAAAGTGCGCCATCTTTGAAAATCGGTCTACCACTACAATTACTGAATCGAAACCCCACTGTGTCTTAGGCAAGCCCAGAACAAAATCCAATCTGACGAAGTCCCACGGTCTACTCGGAATGGGTAATGGTAAATAAAGACCTGTATTCTGACTGTGACCCTTTGCTAGTTGACAAACCTTACACCTACTTATGTACCTCTGTACATCCTGTTGCAACTTTGGCTAAAAATAGAAATGCCCTACCTGTGAAATTGTCTTGTCTCTACCAAAGTGTCCAGCCAGATCCCCACTGTGTTTTTCCTGAATAATGTTCTCTCGCATAGAGCAGTTGGGGATACATAATTGTCCTCCCTTAAACAACAACCCTTCCTGTAAATTGTAGTCCAACCATGGACTACTATTTCTCAACAGAGGGTTTTGGCAGGCCTCATAGGCCTCCTTAAAATCTGCATCTGTTTGATACATTTCCCTCAAATGCTCAAAGCCTAAAACCTGCATTGTACTTTCCTGTAAGAGTAGGGTCCTCCTACTCAGCGCATCTGCCACCTTGTTCGCTTGCCCACTATTATGTTTCAGTACAAACGTGAAATTCTGAAGATACTCAACCATTGCTGCATGCTTATGGTTTAATTTATGTTGATGCATGATGTACTGTAATGCAGAATTATCCGTAAATAAAACAAACTCATTACCCAACAGGTAATGTCTCCAATGCTTTAGCGCTTGTATAATTACATAGAACTCCTTGTCATAGGTTGAGTACTTATGTCTACTCTCATTCAGCTTTTCACTGAAATATGCGACTGGTCTATCCTCCTGACTAAGTACTACCCCAATGGCTGTACCACTAACATCACAACGAACTTGAAAGAGTTTGTTGAAGTCAGGCAGCCTCAATATCGACCTTTCGGTAATCTTCCTTTTCAAAATATGAAAACCATTTTCCGCTGCTTCGGTCCAGTGAAAAGGCTGATTTGCCTTCTTGATCGTATCCAGCATAGGTGCGCAGATCTCACTGAAATTCCTGATGAATTTCTTATAAAAACTTGCTAGTCCATGAAAACTTCAGACTTCAAATAAACTTCTTCGAGAAGGCCAGCTAACTATAGCTGCCACCTTTTCTGGGTCCATCTTCAGTTCATTTTCCGCAATTACAAAACCCAGGTACACTAACTCCCGCTGAAGAAAAGTACACTTTTTCAGATTGATCAGCAACTTGTTTTGCTGCAGCTTCCTCAACACACTTCGAACATGCCTGAAATGTTCTCCCTTAGTTTTACTAAAAATCAGAATGTCATCCAGGTAAACTATTACGAACTTCCCAATGAATTCTTTCAGCAACTCATTCATCAGGTGCATGAAAGTACTGGGAGCGTTGCTCAACCCAAATGGCATCACCAGCCACTCATACAGGCCTTCATTTGTCTTGAAAGCTGTCTTCCACTCATCTCCTTCCCGAATTCGGATCTGGTGATATCCACTCTTCAAATCAATCTTCGAGAAATAAGCCGCCCCACTCAAACAGTCCATCATATCGTCCATTCTTAGCAAGGGAAACTTGTACCTAATAGTAATTTTGTTAATGGCTCTAGAATCCGTGCACATTCGCCACTCTACTCCATTCTTTGGAGCCAAAACGGTTGGTACTACACACGGGCTCATGCTTTCTCTAATCAATCCTTTGTCTAACAACTCCTGGACTTGCTTCCTAATTTCCTCATGGTCCTTAGGGATCATACGATAAGCGGCTTTATTTGGGAGACTGGCCCTTGGTATAAAATCAATACAATGACTAATACCTCTCCTGGGGGGTAGTTCATCCAGAAGGTCATCCACCACGATGTCTCCAAATTCCTGCAACATATTTTGGATTTCCTCAGGAAAATATGAAATCTGTGTATGCAGTATCACTACCTTTGGCCTTCTTATGACAGCAAAATTTATATCAATGTCCTCAATCTATTTTATAAATTATTTTCCGCCCATCAACAATGCTTTTACCCCACTGGTTTCAGCTGCACTTTCCTCTTTGATGGGTACAAGCGTGTGCTTGATCCCATCTTTGACAAACTTATAACAGTTTGTTTTCCCATCATGAACTGCGCTTCTGTCAAACTGCCAGGGTCGTCCTAGCAGTATATGACAGACATCCATTGGCATAACATCGCAGATGATTTTATCCTGATACCTGCCTATCTGAAACTCCACCTCACACTGTTCATCAACTAACAGTTGATGTCCTTTCTGCAGCCATGAAACTTTGTAGGGAGTGGGGTGCTTCAACTTTTTCAACCCCGGTTTCTCCACCATCTCTACAGCCACTAAATTGTCGGTACCTCCACTGTCGATGATCAGCTTGCAGCACTTACCCTATGACTTGCAAACTGTTCGGAACAAAGCCTTTCGCTAGTCAGGTTCTGCAATTTCTTTTGCTGGTTTCAACAACACCTTATTCAACACCAAAGCTTCACCCGTCTCTGGTGCATTCTCCACTTCCTAAGGTGTTTCCTCAACATCATCTGGCTGAGCAACATAAGCTCCTCTTCCACCTACCGGTTCACCTTCAGGACAATCATACGACTTGTGTCCCCACTTGTGGCAACAATAGCACTGGACAGTTCCCCTGCCCCGATCATTTCCTCATCCTCGCTGAGCCAGTCGTCCTCCTTTAGTGCTATTGTCCTTCTTTGCTGTGCCTGCAGAATTAGAACTGCTGCCTTCTTCACTGTAACCGGCACCTCTGCCTCTGCCAAAAACCTTACCTTTCACCCTGCAAGTTCCGCCTCCTCTCCTGGCATTTTGTTTCATGTTAATTTTCTCCTCCGCCTTTAGTGCAAACTGGTATGCTTCATCCAAAGTTCTGGGTGAGAGGATACCGATTTCATCTAGTATTTCCCCCCTCAACCCATTCACAAATCTGGATGTTTTTTCTGGGGTATCTTCCACATACCCTACCCGCAGATTCAACTTATAGAACTCTTCTATAAATTCCTTAACAGTCATCCCTCTTTGCTTCAAGTTCTGTACCTACCTATACAACATGATCTGATAGTCTTTCGGTAGAAACTTCTGCTTCAGTTTTGCTTCCATCCTGGTCCACTTCTTTATAGGCTGTTTGTGTAGCCTTTTCCTTTCTGCCTAAACATTGTCCCACCACAAGGACGCATGTCCTTTCAGCTTTGTGGCAGCAAACTTCACTTGCTTGTCCTCGCTGGTTTCCTCAAACTCAAAATATTTATTTACTTCACTCAACCAATCCAGTAGCACATATGCAGACAAACTTCCATCATAAGTGGGTAGCTCGTGCTTTGGCTTATGACTGGACAGCAAAACTGACTTTAATAACCGGAATTCCAGTGTCACCCCTTCAAACTCGTCTTCTGGTTCTACCACATCTTCATCACTATCATCTGTTGGGTCTCTCCTTCCCCCAGCTTCTACTACTGCCAATATTTCACGCAAAACATGAATCTCCTCATGGAGTCGCTCTTCTGCTATTCTCTGGACCGCTCTTCCTCTTCCTCTTCCTCTTCTGCCAACCGCCATTTGTTCTTATTCGGCAAACCTACTCTAATACCACTTTTGATGGCCCAGCCCTCCAACGTGGCGTAGTTTGTTTCAATCGTGTGGAACTTAATGTGAACGCAGTTGGTAACCGTGCCAAGGTTACAGGCCCCTCTCGACCCTTCGGTGATTAACCTATGGTTAGGTTAGCTGTCATGTTAATATGCGATGATATTAAACCCTCTGTCCTTCCTCACCGGTCATGGGACGCCACCTGTCGGTCTTCTTGGTCTGGCCGCTCCCACCTTTTGACAAACCCTACCCTCGTTTATTGTCACTTTCGTTTGCTTGCTTATTGTCACTTTCGTTTGTTTGCTGTGCTTGACTCTTAGCTCTGCTCCGTCGAGGTTTGTTGGTGCCTGCGGGCCTCCTCTGTTCGGTGCGTTGACCTCTGCTCTGCCGAGGTAAGTTGGTGCCTCCGGCTCCCTCCGTTCTGTGCGTTGAGCTTCTGTGAGGGCGATAGCACCGATAGTTTCCTGCCCTGTACTATGGTGTATTTGCTTTTTCACTGGACAATTTCTGTTGCATGGGTTCGTTTCTCGGCTCTGTTAACTTGTTGACTCGTAACTGTGACAGGGTTCCCTCCAGTTCCACGCTTCTGGCTCGGTTAGTTCGACCTTGCCTCCGAGGTATGCACTGGTTCTATGCCATACTCTACTTTCATGCCTGTTTCAAACTCTTACAGTCCCATTCCTTGTCTTCAGGCTCTGGTTATCGGGTTCGGTTTCGCAATGTCGCCTTATCAACTACAGGTATGTACCAATGTATTTTATGGCTTGTTTTGTTTGCTAGACTAGCTCATTTTCTCATTCCAGTTCTCCACTAACCCTCATCCGCCTCTGTTTGCAGGTTGTTTAAGGTGGCTGGCCGTCGAGGGTTTTCTCTCTCTGCAATCTCCGGGGAGCAGTTTGAAACCCGCCCAGTCTCACACAACGGGTAGGGTCTTTCCGACCATGATTCGGTTGTTAATGTATGAAGGGTTCCGATGTTCCTGGTTCTTGTTCCTTTTTAGTTGCGGTCACCTGAGTTGTAGATGGGTTGTGCTCCTCCCTGTCCTTTGTGGCTCATATGGCCCTGTTCTGTTGTATTTAGCTTAAGAAGTTTCGCTTGAAAGAAAAATTTTTTAGATGAGTGTTATCTGCTCAGAAAATGCTTTTGTACGCTCTTGTTTGTAATGGACGGTGCTTAACTGGTTAATTAAATTAAACTGTTTCACATTTGCTTTCAGCACTTGTATTATTTTGTAAAAGGTATGAAGGCGTCGTATTTTGTTACATGGTCATTCGTCGGTGACTGTTGATTGGTTCTCCCTTCTTTACTGGAAATGATTTCGTGTAGAAGCACTTTACCCTTCTCGACTCCTGTTACAGCTTGCTTTCTTATTGTTTCAAATGCATTTTAATCACAGTAGAAAGTAATATGAAATAGACATGGGACTTAACGTATGAAATAATTTAACAATGGATCATCAGTTGGCAAGGTAGATAATTTGTTTTCTTTATTACAGAGTGTTGGGTGTGGAGCCTGATTATCTTCTATATTCAAAAGTACCGCCACATTGGGCCCCAGTTCAAAATGGGGGCGGCAACGCCGCCCGTAAAATATTCGCTGCAGGGGGGGTCCGGGGGGGGGGGCGGCTGCGACCTTTGGGAGCCCCCCCTTGGCGGGGGTTTCGGGGGCAGCGCCCCCGAAGCTAAAAACAGCTGTAAAATTGCCTTGTAAAAGTATAGTAATTTCTAGTCAATCTAGGCCATTCATTAGGCGGATGATCTGACGGTAGAACTTATGTTTAGTTTAGGGTTTTTTGCCCTAGAAGGCAACCCCCTCTCTTTGTATGAGGGTATTGTATTTGAGGCTGTGATAGATGTGTATTCTATGTGAGCGAGAAACAGAGAGGTGAGACTGTGAGAGAAAACAGAGGATATTACAGCGGATTTGCTGTAGGTTGTGCCTCTTCATTTTGCTGGATAATAGAAAGGAAGGACTGACTGTTCGAGGTGGACGTAGCCCAAACTGGGTGAACCACGTATATCTGTGTCTCTCTTGTTTTGTGTGTTTTCTATGTTTATATTTCTGCAATATTTTATGTGTTCCATTGCTCCGTAATATATAATTTTCTAACACAGAGGACTGTATTTGTTTCTTCATTCTGGAGGTTCTCCGCCTCTAACTATTTTCACTTTGTTTTTAATACTTGGAAAGCATAACTGCTTATGTTTTCGGTTGAACTGTTCAACCAGAATTTGTCCAACTGTTAGCCAGTTTCTTTTTACAAAAATGATAACTAACTGCTAACTAAAACATCCTACGGTTTCTAACGGCCTTTTGGAAAGTGAAACAAAATAAATAATAAAAAAGAACAAAAATGACAAGTCTAATAACATGTCCAGCAATACATGTAGTCTTCGGCTTGTTCTTGTTTTCTTTTCGAGACAGTCAACCACCTTCTGTCTCCTCGGAGCTGGATGCTCCTGCATCAATTTGTAGTAATCATAATAATGATGTATTAATAATATTAGGTTTAGGTTTAGGTTTAAAAATACTATGTTTAATATTACATCTATGTTTATAATATTAAATTTAGGTTTTATAATTAATATTAATATTAGTCTAGGTCTATAATAATATTAGTATAATAATGATTACAATAATAATATTTTGACATTAACTTTTATTAATATCAATATTAACATTAATAATAATTATATAACACTAATATTTAATATTAGTCAATTTTATTTATAAACAACATTAATAAGATTAATATTAAAGTTAATAACATTAATATATTATTATTAGTAATTTATTAACAATAATATTATTAGTAATTAAAATAGGGGTTGAATTAATATTTTATTACATTGATTATACACACAAATATATTATTAATGCAATAGTAATATTCATTTGGCCATTCGTTTTTATATTAATATTAATGATATTAATAATATTATTAGTAAAATTTAACAATAATAATAACAACAACAACATTTACAGTAATTTTAAGAACACCTAATAATAATTTGTTTCCAATATAGTGTTTAATTATTTTAAATATAATTTTTAATGGTCTTCAATCTATCTCAACCAATACAATTTTTTGATTTCAAAATTTATTGACAAGTGATGACATTGGAGGTCTATCTTAGATGGCTAGGGTTAACCATAGTCAAACTGTATTCACACCATGATTAGGTATAATAGATTATATTGAAATATAGTTGAACAAAGTCAAAGTGTGATCAAACAATGGTCAATCATAGTCAAACCATGTTCAAGTATAGTTAATCATGATTAATCATAAACGTTGAAGTATAGTGAATCATGATCAATCGTATAGTGAATCATGATCAATCGTAGCCAAACCATTGTCAAGTATAGTCATACAATTGTTAATGAGTCATTCATAGTCATGGAAAACTATAGTCAACCATAATTAAACAATATTCAAACAATTGTTAAACATATACATGTTTGCCCATTATTAAACAAACCATGTTATAAACCAAAGTAAATATCATTAATTTGTAAAACTAATTAATTTTAACTAGATATAACATAACTTAAAACTGTGAGTAATTATCATTACAAACATTTGAAAATTACTGAATAAACCTAATTGTAATGGTCATTATGAGTGTGGTTGTGTTATCCTTTAATTAACTAGATATAACATAGGTTAGAACTCTAAGTAATTATCATTACAAACATTTGAAAATTACTGAATAAACCTGAATGTAATGTTCATTATGAGTGTGGTTGTGTTATCGATATGACCACTGATAAATTATTGATGGCATATTATGAGCTATATATAATATTAGGGTTTATATTATTTTTGTTTATTAATATTAACATTAATCTAAATGATACTAAAATTTATAGTATTAATATTAACATTAATATTATTAATGTTAAATAATAAATATTAAGAATAATATTGATATTAATATAAATTTAAAAATATTAATTATCTTTTTTTTGCTTGGCAAAGGCTAACTAAATATATTAAAAATCAAAAAGAGTATTTACAAGAGGTGTACACCTCTGAGAGCGAGTGTGCAGCTCTCTGACAAAAACTTTCCTCACCAACCTAAAAAGTCTGCGTATACAGGCTAGCGTTACAAATCATACCAAGAGAGATGGTTTGAACTTCAGCATGGATCGACATAGATAGACAAACTCGACATAGACAGACTGAGAAACTAGAAATTGACCCAGACCGCAAGACCCTGACCTCAAGACCCAGACCTCAAGACCCATTACAGCACCATTAATTCGAGCTAACAGTTTTACATTGCTGCATACCACCCTACCCAAAAAAGAAGCTAAAAATAAAGACACACTGATCGCCTGAGGACAAGCTTACCCAGAACTCATCGGCCATTAATTTCCCAGCTTCTTCCGCGCCTCAGCCTCTCGCTCCTGTGCACGCTTCTTGCGGTCTTCTGCTGCACGAACCGGGTCACGCTCCCAAGTCACCTCCATGCCAACTGGAACATCTTCAATGCTCTCTATGCCAGGAGGTAATTTAAGATAAAGGGTATAGTCAAACGAATCTTCAGACGCTTCTCTCTTTGTCGGGCTCTGAGGAGAGGAAGACTTGCTGTGATGGGTGTCCCTTTGAGCCTCTAAAGGACCCCCAGAAGAAACCAGGGGCTCTTTCCCTTTGAGGCTGCTGATCTCTTGTAATGCTTCCGCCTGCTCAACAGAGTAACCGAAGGTGCTGTCCTCGTCCATCTTACTCTGCAATTCTGGACTGAAGGAACTGTCCTTAATCTTGGAAGTGTTGTCCATTGAGGGGGAAGTCCTTTCTTCCATGTCAGCTTCCAAGCTTCCTTCCCCCTCATCCTCCTCCTTCAAAATAATTGTTATCATAGCCTTGACAACCGGTTTGTTCCTCTTGCGTCGATAGTAGAGAGTCGCAGTCTGCACTGCGTTACAAACATCTGCTGCAGAATTCTCCGAATCCCCGGAGGGTGGCGAGGCACAGGCCAAAGCAGAGATTCTCCGCGGGTTGGAATGGTCACTGTCTCTAGTGCCACTCTGATGCCCCGAATTACCACCCCTGCGTGGCCTGCGATACCCTACACGCGGCGCCATGAGAAAAACAGGGCGTAGCTTAACGGCCTTGTGCCTTCGGCTACCCAGAAGAACTTCGCGGGGCCTGTTACTCCAATGTCTCTGCCTCCCAGTAGCGAACGATAAATTCAACTGAACCAGGCGAGAACACCCAGCAAGATTCGGGCAGGGGAAGGACTCGAGGGTGGGAATACTGCCCTCAGAGCCTCCCTCCTCCACGTTAATCTGAACCTCCGAATTTCCAGAACCAGAGCCGAATTGCAGACACAGAATGAGGATTATGTTCTCCATGACAAGATAACTGTTGGCTGAACCTTGGAAAGCCCAACGCATTGAATCGCCATTAAGGCTCTTTGAGTCCTTTTGGACCAAAACCAGCCCGGAGCCCATGTCGACCACCTGTCCGCAGCGTGGTAGCATGTCCTTGGCACGTGGGCGAAACACTCGTCTTAATTGCAGTCATTAACACCCGCATCCGAGTTAAAAATATTAATATTAACATAAGTAACATCATATTAATATAAATATAAATAATATTACATAATAGTGTGGTTTAATAGTACAATTTAATATTAGGGTTTAAAACACCGAGCTTATGATACTACATTTAGAATAGTAGGTTTATAACACCAGAGTTATTAATTTTTGAATTTATAATATTTGGTTAAGAATATTGGGGATTTCAATATTGTTTATAATATTACGTTTAATATTAATAGCTAAACATAGTTACCTTTATTTACTAATAGTAATATTTACTTAACCTAATATTAAGGTTTATATTGAGTTTTTAATATTTGGATTTATAATATTAAGATTTAAAATATTAGGTTTATAATAGATGATTTGATATATAATATTTATAATATTACGTTTAATGCAAGGATTATAATATAATAGGTTTATTCATTAGTTTATTTATTTACATTCTATTTATTAATATTAAATTTTATATATTAATATTGATATTCACAATATTAAGTATATATGATTTAGGTTTATAACATTATGTGTATTAATATTATAATATTGTGTTTATACATTAGTCTTATAACATAATAGTTTTTTGAAAATAAATTTATTTTATAAACATTTTCTTTTTATTATTATTTAGTTTTTATTATCTTTTTTTATAATTGATAATTGTGTTATTATTTCTTCTCGTGTTAGTGGGTTATATCTCTTTTAGTGTATAAAAATAGTTTAGTGGTTGTTATAATCTTATAAAACATCTATATGTACATGGTTAAACAAGTATATAATAAATTAGGAAAAATATCATTAATACATAAACCTAATTGTAAACAAAGTCAATGTTAATTAGATATAACATTAATTATAATTATGGGTAATTATCATTTTAAATATTTGAAAAATATCCAATTGGTAAACTTAATTGTAGTTAGTAATCTTAATTCTAATGTTATATAATTGATTGTAATGATAATTGTAATTGGTAGTTGTAAATGTAGTCGTGCTAGACATACAACCATTAGTAAATTATTAGTAATTGTATATTAGGGGATTTATAATACTAGCACAACCACAATAATAACTTTGGTTGATAAACAACGATAGACCCATATAAAGCACATATATAAATTATCAATAATATTAATAATTAATATTATGTTTATACTATTATAATAATTAATATAATATTATTTTATTAGATATAATAATAATAATTAAAATAATTATCATATAATAATAACAATAATAATAATAAATAACGATAATAATAACAACCATATATTAAAAAATCATTTAACAAATTATATTAATAATTATTTAATAAATAATGACAAAGTAGTTATGAAATAAACATTAAAAAATATGAAACAACAATTTATAGTCATAGCTATGTTCATACACTACAATTATGATCTCTTACATTAATAAAACCAAGGCATTAGTACAAAAAAGGAAATTTTTAACACTGCAACAGAACATAATTATTAAACACTAGTCTTTTCCAAAACGTAGATAGAATGATGACAAAAGTAGCACCAATTCAAATCAATAGGATAATGATCACGATGCTTGACACTTTCCAACCTGTCCTTTCTCGCTTTCCTTCCAGATTCTTTTTGGTGCAAATGGTACAAGTATTGTACATCTGATTTCATTTTGAGAAGAACATGAATATGTTCACTGGATGGAACTCATGTTTTCTATAAAACTTATTCTGTATATACAAAACATAAATTATTTCATCTCTAATATATTTAATGATTTAATGTAATAGATGCCATGATTGTTCTCCATACTTGAATATGAATGACAAAAAGATACCATTAAAATTAATACACGCTCACACACAATACAAAAAATCCATAACAAAAATTAATAGATACGTATGAAATTAAAAAATTGAAACAATTCAAAAGAACATATGTGCATACAAATAATTGCAAGAAAGAAAAATAATCACAAAAAAATATTCACCTCACCTGCCAAGGTTTCAAGATTGAGGGAAGGCCTGCAAGTAGCTCCATGGTGATATGCACATACTTTCGGAACCAAGCTAACTACACCTTAATGCAAGCAGAAGATATCCAGGTTGCTTATAATGCATGGTTGGCAAAGCCTACCTACATGGTTTTCGTCTATTCCTACCTTTAAAGGGAGGATAACCCTTCCAACATTAACTCAATGCCTTTTGCATAGGTTCAAGGGCTTATAACCTAGTGAAGGTACATCGATGTATATGTACATACCCTACCAAGAGGGTCGTCTCTTATGTACTTATTTATGTTAATAAAAAAGGGTCTTTCTGCCCAATATTCCAAGTCTTTATTCTAGATCCTTATGGATCCTTCTGGTTCCTATGGCATTTCGTGACATATTTGTATTAGTTTCATATGCATTGTTAATCAGTATGAATGAGAATTTACCGCAAGACAGGATTTTGGTTCGGGAACATGACTCAAGTTCGTTTATTGTACGAAACATTCCACATTTTGTTGCAGAATATATGTTATGAAAGTGAATGTTATGTAAGAAAATCAATGTTATGTGCATTGATCCTAGAGAAATAGATTTATTTAATTTAGTAATTCACATGTTTCCAACAAATAATTTGGTCTTCTTACATAATATGCATATGTTAAAATCATTTAATTCTCCAATTGCACGATGGGTTGTTGAGCATTCAAGACATATAGAAATCATTGGTGTAGATGATGGTCAATTGGACTACGAAGTTTTGCTATGTCCTAGTCAATGTGTCATGTTGACATGTAAATTGTGAGTTGAAGGCAGCTTAGTCAATGTTGCACTTGGTTATGTGAAGGATATATTCTATAGGCCTACTTCTTGGTCATCTCAACTTACAGCGTTCACAAATTTTATTTTTGTTAAGTATCTCGGTGTTCTGTCTAACATAAGCAATCCAAACATTGTACCTATCATACCAATGATATGATGGAATCGTAAAAGTTCCTTTGAAGATGGCATGGGCTCTTACAATCCAGAAGTCATCAGGGTTGAATTTAGAATGGGAAACAATTCATATTGGAAATAAAGAACAAGAAGGCCTAATTTTCACAACCATATCAAGAGTGAAATCAATAGATGGTTTGCACATTTCACCACCTTTCTCTTCTCAACATTATATCAAGATGAAAAAAAAATGCATATGTTACAATTACGAAGAATGAAGAGGAGCGACTAATGTCCATATCACCGTAACATCCATTTGATAATATTCTCATCTCTATATAGAATATTGGTCCAAATCCTTGTATTCTCATCTTTAATTACTTTTAATATAATAAATACTTCATACCTTCATTACATGAATACATTCATCATATTTATAATAATATTTGAAAAAATTGTTTACATGTTTTTTCATGTTCAATTTACCTTTTTTTAAAAGTGGCTATTGTTCTCTCCTTTAGAACAAACCATTGAGATACAAAACTCAATCTATTAGTAAGAGCATGTCATAAGTATTACATGTTGAATGTTGTTTGTAAGATATTTATGTTCAATTTCATTTAAAATTCTACCAACCAATCATATTCATGTAACATTTGCATGGTTTTATATATGAAAAATATTGATGGTATTAAATGAATTTAGAAATGGAATTTACCTTTTTTTTAATGTGAAGTTGTATTCGTTCGATTTGGCCTTTGATTTCTCCAGCTCGGGCATCCAAGAATCCAAAGGATTTATTTATAAGCACATCATCAATCAAATGAAATATAATAATTGTATTAAATTTTTGTTATTAAATACTAATATTAATATTGGCTAATATTAAATGTTGAATTTGGGATGCTGGAAATTCCACGGTAATCATTTTTGAATGTCAAAGTTTAGTCTATATCTGGAAATGTTATTAAACGTTTAATATTAAATATTAGTAAAACTAATCATTGAGAATTTGATTGTAGTTATTTCAAAAATTTTCAATAATTTCACAAGTTACGTAGCTTGAACTATGTTAGGTTTATAATATAGGTTTTAATATTATTTTTGATATTATTGGGTTTAATAAAAGAGTTTATAATATTAGGTTTAAATCATATATTAATTTTATTAATATTTCTTGTTATAGCTTTTAATAACTCCGATTGATTTCCATAAATTAGTCATTGTATTTTTTAGTAATTTCAATAGATATGTTATTAAACTTGTTACATTTTGGAATAATTATTTTAATGTTTTGCACATGATGATATATTTCGTCTTTATTTTGGAAATGGAATTTTACGATGTAAAGACAAAATTAAAGTTTTTTTTTTTTTTTTTATTTTTTCAAATTTAATAAATTTATTCATTTTCATATGGATATGTTAAATCCAAATATGGATGTTATAGAATTTAATGCGTTTGTGTTTTTTTTTTTTTTTACAATTGTTATGTAATTTAATAGTTTTATATATATTTCTATATTTTTATTTTTTAAGTTATTCCCCTGTCTTCAGCCAACCTAACATCCATCTTTAACTCCACATATATCAAGTGTCAATGAGGTTTATATCTCTGGAAGGTCTTGAATTTCACTCATATTGCATCCTCTAAGTTATAAAGAAAAATCTCACTAAGTTTAAATATATATATTATAATTATATATATATATATATATATTATATATATATATATATATATATTCTCATTGACGTACAAATATGAACAATGAAGATGTTGGAGCTTTCATGTCAACTATTCATGCTTTACTAAAATTGATTTTTTTACCTACATTCAAAATAAGATCGATAGAAAGATTGGATATGACACTCATTTTTTTGATGATCACTTACAAATTCTAGTTGAAATCAAGTCAGACATCAAATATTTATTGCATGTTTTTCAAGGAGGTGGAAGAAAATTAAGAAGAGATTGGTTGGAAAGGAAAATGGGCTATGAAAATTACAAAATTGATGCAAATTAATGTTGTTTTTCCATCAACCTAGTTTCATTTTGGAATATGTTGTTCAATGTTCAACATGTAATTAAGAATTTAAACTTTATTTTGTAAATTTTGTTTTATGATGTGAGGACATAAATATTTTCTGAAATAAACTTCTCATTTTGTTTTTAGCTTTTCTAATATTAATTATTTCATGTTCATATCATTATGTTAAAATCCAAATATGAATGTCATTCATATTTACAGTTGCATTTTTATTAATTTCTAATGCTATTGATTGAACTATATTTATTCTTCCATGTTACAACTATTGGAAACACAGTTAATACTGAGATGGGGTGAATCAATATTAAGGCTATCTTTAATTTCTTATGCCAATTTTATATTTTCTCATTCAAAAATGGAAATTATTCATGTGAGAAATCAACAATGTATCACACACAGCATAAATCATCACATGAACACAAGCACCATGAGAAACACACACATTGGACACATAGATTTAATGTGGAAATCCTTTCGAGAGAAAAACCACAAAAGCTTGTTTGTTATTTAATGTAATAATCGCTCCTACTCTATTAAATTTTATGAGTCACTACTCACAGGAAGCAACAACTCCCCTCTGATTGTTTGTTAGCACCCACTAGCAGGAAGCACCAACTCCCTCCTTTTGTAGACACGTGATCAACTTACCATAAGGACCATCTAAAACAAAAACTTCATGGATTTTTTGCAAGCACCAGCTTGTAGCTCCTTGGATTTATGAAAGGACCAAATTGCAAGAGGTAAAAACCCCCAAGCTACCTTCAGACATCCACTAAGAAGGAAGAAATAACTCTCTGGTTTGCAAGCTCCAATCAACACTCAATAAGAAAATAATACTCATTGTTTATGGTAGCCTCTCTTCCTGTTTTCAGCTTTTTGTTCTCCCTTTCCCTTGGCCCATGAAACATTCTCTATCCTCTACTCATTCTAAAAAAGCCCACTATTATGCTCAACAACATTTACAAATACACAACCCTCTTTGCACTCTTCCCACTCTGCAGCAGCATACACTCTTGTGTAGAGCTCACTTCTTTCATCCCTCTTCTTTTGCACAAGAACTCTTGACCTCTTCTTTGCAGCCCAGACACACTTGGCCTCCTTCTCCACAATGCCCTCACACACACAACTCTCTCAACTATGTTGCATCCCCCACTTGCTTGATTTCAATCCTGAGATTTGTTCCTTCACTGCGTAAGGAACGATGATGTCTTTTTTCCCATCCATACTCCATGAGAATGTACTTTAAGCATGACTTCCCATTCTCTTACTGTGGCTAAATTCATGGACACTCCAACTTAATTAATGATGATAATGGGTTTCGTTCACTTAACCATTGCATTTGCATTAAATCATAGAATGGGCACTTGACTGTCTC
>APFE030133615.1:0-23912 GCA_000404065.3 Pinus taeda
GGACAAGTTGCTTGGACATAGGACCATTTTTGATGGTCATATTTCCAGCACGACAACTGATGTAGGCATCTGCAGTGGCTAACCAAGGCCTTCCCAAGATGAGGGGATATCCAGTAAGCTTTGTCTTTGGTTGCAGGACCAGGAAGTCTGCAGGATACTCCCAGGAGTCAATAGAGACCAAGACATCCTCCACAATCCCCTCGGGAGTCACAGTGGAGCGATCTGCTAATTGCAGTACTGTCGAGGTCTTCCTTAGGGAACCTTGAAGATTGAACTTGAGCATGGTATCCCTGGTCATTACATTAATGGCAGCCCCTAGATCAATCAGGGTGTGGGGTATGATGGTGCCATTGATGTGGACATCTACTACAGGACTTCCAGGATCTAAGTACTTTGGGTAGATGACTTGTCCTAGCATAAGGTCAGACAGTTGTCCTATGACATTGATAGTTGAAGCATCTTTCTTCCGTCTGCCTGGATGTTTGAAACACTTCTCCTTAACCAGCTTGTTATAGATCGACACATCCTTGATAGCCTGGAGAAGGGGTATCTTTACACACAACTGCTTGAGCTCTCCCAGAAGCTCATCTTCTTCTGGGTTGGGTTGGGTGGTAGCTGTAAGTCTCTCCGGAAAGGGTGGAATAGGCTTTGGTCCACTTTCCTGATGGTCTTCCTCATCCTCTGGGGGAGGAGGTTGGCGATCTGGAAGGGTCTTTCTAGACCTCAGATTGATCTCCTGGATCTCCACAGCATAGGTAGGGCATGAGGTCTCCCCAGTATATACCTGCTGAGCTTGTCTATTGTTGGGATTCGGGTTCGGTTGAGCAGGCATTTGAGGTTGCCTTGGTGGAGCAGGAGGTAACGGTTGTGGTTGAACAGGAGGTGGAGGCAGAATGGCGGGAGGAGTATTATACTGGGTCCTCCACCCCGATTGAGGTGCACTCCACTGAGGCTGTGACTAGGCATGTGAATGATAAGAGTGAGGAGTGGGTTGAGTAGGATACTGAGGTGGATAAGACCATGGAGGAGGCATGGACCAGGAAGGATGAGCAGGGGGACCCCAGGAAGGCATAGGGATCGACTGGTTGGGGTTGTAATAGGCTTGTGGTGCCCCTTGCATCCCTTGCTGATAAGGTCTAGATCCTTGTGGCCTCCTTTGGTTAAGGTAATAGAGAGGCTTAGTGGGGGCTTCTGTCCCTTGGTACATGGCTTTGAACCCAGGTAAGGTGGGACACTGATTGGTAGGATGGTCCTCCTCACACACAAAGCACACTTTGACCGAATGCAATGGGCATTCGTTCTTAGGATGTCTTCTTGTGCACCTAGGGCAGAAGACAGCCAAGGCTCTTTCAGCTTCTTCTTTCTTCTGCTGAATCCTGAATGTATCCAGCTGCATGGCAATGGTCTGTCTCACCTCGCTCTTAAGATCTTCTAATTGGTTTGCTAACTCTTGTTTGGAGAAAGGGATACCAACTGAGGTGAGGTTTCCCCTACCTCGTTTCCTAGCTGCCCTGGAGTGGTTTCTAAACACAGTTTTGATGTCCTCATAAGGCAGTTGGTAGATATCCCTCCCAGCTAACATGTGAAGGGTGTCTAAGAGATCTTCAGGTACCCCTTGGAGCAGAACCAACTTAAGGGATTCCGGGTCAAGTGTGCACCTGGCCCTCTTATAACTAAGTTGGAACCTTTCCTCATAGTCCTCTAGAGACTCATCACTTCCCATGGTCATCCGAAATATCTCCCCTTTTGTTTCCTTGGACCTACAATAATCCCGGTACTTGTTGTTAAAAGCTTGCTGCATCTAAGCCCATGTGGTGATACTATTCCCAAGTAAACCCATGAACCAGCGTAGTACTACATCCTTGAGGGTGGAAGGGAAAAGTTTTAGCTTTTTTTCATCCTCAGTATAGTCATAGGTTCTACAGAGGACAACAAATTCGAATATAAAGGTATCAGGATCTTCGGTAGTCATCCCATGGAAGTGGGGTAAAGCAGAGGGGCTAATGTTCTTCATTTTCATCTCACCATTGGTCTCTCGGATAGGGAAGGCACCCTCTATCCTCTCATCTCCTCCTCGATTATCAGCCATAGTTTTAGGTGGAGTGGTCTCTAACTCTTCTTCTTCTATAGGGCTTTGGTATGTCTCGGGATTTCCACCTATAGTTTCCTTTGGATCACTGTCACCACCGAAGAGTGAAGGGTGACTGAGTGATGTGGTGGGGGTGTTAGGTAGGAATTTTCCTGATCTATCTCTGTTCCTACGAGGCATGAAATAGAAAGACTTCTTTTTGATTGCTTTTGTGTTTTTTTCCTGTGCACCTGCAAAAATGAAACAGATTGATTGCAAAATTGAAATTCTAATCTACACTTGCAGAATTGAAAGTCTATCCTATGAAAGCAGGAAAGTTTAATCTATGAAAGCAGGAAAGGTTAATCTATGAAAGCAGGAAAGACTATGCTACTCTTGCAGAATGGAAATGAAGCAAACTACTTAGCAGAAAGTGAGAGCAAGAATTTAGAAGAAAAGCAACAATTACTAATACTCTGACGCTTCCCCGGAAACGGCGCCAAAAAGATGGTGAGCTCTAGTATTGTAGCAATAATGCTACAACTCCTGGGGCTTCCTGTCTCTCATTTTATCAACCCGGTAGTTCGTACAAACTTGGAAGTGACTGTGTTGTATGCACAAGTACTAGCTCTTATCGCAGTTGTCACTTGGTCAGCTGGCACAAGTCTGCTAGGGCTCAAGCCAACTTCTATAGGCTCATAGAAGAAGCTTTATCAATGATGGATGAAAGCTAGCTCAAAGGAGACTAGTCTACTAGACAAAAATGAACTGAAAGCACATCAAAGCATGTAAGCCTAGGAAACCCTAATTTGACTAGTCTAACTTCTATAATGCAAAGAATGTGAATGAAACTTCTACCAATGCTGCTGCTACCTCTAATAAGTGAAAATGCATGGATCTAAACTACTTGCATCATAGAAGACATGTTTTTGTACTTTTCATTAAGTGGGTGGAATGATTGTGATTTTGTGCTTATCATGGTTTGGTTGTGCAGATGGGATGGAGAAGGAAGGAAAGCGTGGGATAGGTTGGGGAGGCTAGGTGAGGTCCCTATGGGCCCTTAGAATCCATCCATAGAGGTTTTCCACATTCAGAAGCTCAGCAACCGAGTGAATGGCCTCCTACAGGATGTCTACAGGGGATCCTACAGGATACTCAGAGGTTTCTACAGGACGTCTATAAACTGCTACAGGATGACCTACCGTGAAGGTTTGAAGTGATGGAGGAGTGATGGAATGGTAGGAAGAGATATGTGAGGTAGGGATAAGGCTGGTGATGGCTCAGAAGTGGAGGAATGAGATGGGAAATGGGTGTAGGGAGTATGTTGAAGGTAAAGGGTTATGCCAATGAAAGGTTAGGAAATGAAG
Source organism: Pinus taeda (assembly GCA_000404065.3). Classification (NCBI taxonomy): domain Eukaryota; kingdom Viridiplantae; phylum Streptophyta; class Pinopsida; order Pinales; family Pinaceae; genus Pinus; species Pinus taeda. The sequence continues at coordinate 3,436 of APFE030133615.1, forward strand.
TTACGTGAGGAGTGGAAGACTTTGGGAGAGGACAGAACGAAGTGAAGGTCGAGGAGATATGTTTGCATGCGTGATCAATATGGAGGAGATGGTAATGGAACGAGAAAGAGGAGTGTAAATGAAACAAATGATTATGACTGTCACCAAACCGAAAATGCATCAACCTAAATTACTTATGCCATGAATTCAATGAACAGCAATCCAAAACGCGAAGAGAAATATGTACGAGGCTGTGATGAAAGTATGTGTGCAGGTGTGAATGACAAGGAAGCATCTAATCAAAACCGTGACTGTATTGCAGCAATCATCAAATAAAGTAATGCGTGTTTTTGGTGGCTAGTTACGGACTGCACCCCAATCTTCAAGAGAGATGGCAGTGAACCTTAACAACCGTTTTGCTGGAGCTCCAATTGATGGTATCTATCCTCTGCTACACTAAGCAAGTGGAAACAACTGTACCATAAGAAAAATCTATCCTACTCATAAGAAAACCAAATCACGAAACTGTAATTCGAATTGCATGTGCAAACGAAAACTTAAAGTGCTGGAAATGCAATGGAAACAACATTACAGCAGAGGGGATCTATGGCTCTCAGGTTGGGCCCTAACTTGAGAGCTATAGTCTCCTAAGAAAAATCAAAACTAGATCACAAACTGCCTTCTTTATTCATAATCTGATGTCATGCCAAATTGGCTTACAAAAAAGAACAAAAACTGAACTGTGCTCCAAAATTACAATAGCAATACGAGAGTTTCAACAACCATCTAAGGCTAAGGCCTTCATATTTATACAAAAACGATGATCCACCGAGTGCCCTTGATTTTAGGAGCCTGGCTGTCCAACTAGAGTCTAACTGCGGATCCTGTAGGGCAGTCATAACTACTACTCTTGTAGAACAGTTTATGACTATTGTTCATGTAGGACAGTTGGCTTCTTCTTGAGCTCAGAGGGGAGATGGATTGGAGCTCGGAGTTCTTGGTGGGAATCACGAGGAATGTCCCAAGACCGTGGACATCTCTCCTCAAAATCAGCAGTGCCACCTCATTGTCTCCTTATCCCCTTTTTCGTTGTCTCTTGCTCCCTTTTTAATTCCAAAACCTGGAATCATAATGCATTAGTCACGTAGATAAAGTGTCTAACCCTCTTCCTACAAACAACATGAATAAACTAAGAAATGCATGCATAAGAAAATAAAGATGAATGGTTTGAGCAAGTAAAATAGGCCAAAATGAGCCCAAATTGTACCAAAATTGGGGCTCATCAATTATTACTGCCTTGATGAATTTCATAACACAGAAATATCCCAGGGGTTCATTATGCATAAGAACATGGAATTTTGTGTAAATAATTCAAGGTTCAAGTCCTAGAATACTTTAATAAAATAGATACTCCTCAACATTATAGCATAACCAGGTGTAACTTATTTGTATTGTAAACAATATATGTAATTTTATATGCTAAATAAGTAAGACTGACATCTCTATTTCATAAATTGGGCTTTAATTATTTAACACAATTCCATTATATAGGGTCCATCCTACATTTTTCTAGTGGAAAATTGGTGCATGTCAAAAACACCCGCACATACCCATAGTATGCATACAACACAATGATGCATCCATAACTATCCCAAGTCATTTAAATCAATGAAGGAGTCAAATCTATAGACCATAAATGGTCATGTGGCCCTCTTACACAGTTCCCTTATGATGGAACTCAATCACCACGCCTTTACCTCCTATCAGGACTCATAAATCACCCTTCTACCTTCATTGAAGTTTTTATCAAAATCTTCACTCAAATCATTCATATCGGGACTTTAAACCCTTCGGAGCCTTCCAAATCCTTCACCCATGCATATATATATCCTTTCCCCCTATAACATGGAATCATATATATATAAAGCACATAAAGCCATATATCGACACTTTTCTCTCAGTGAAATCCTTTCACAAAGGAATTCTGCACAAATCCGCTTTATTCCTCCTTTATATAGTTCTACATAGAACCCGAGGCTAAAACGTCATTGCAATTGACCCTTGTATGTTCAATGGTCATATATATATTATACTAATATATATATATCTATATATGTATTATTATATATATTATATATTATTATAATCTATCATCCCTTCTCCAACTTCAATATGACTATCAGACCGCTTAACACATATTTTCCCCGTTAAAGGGCCATGCGATATAAACTATCAGAATATCAAACATATGGGAATGCAAAGGAAATCCACTCCTTACGGATCTCAAATATTATATATTCCCATTCATACCCTCATTGGGTCCACCTCCTCTACGTGGCCTTCGTGTACTCCGATAGCCCGAACTTCGATCACCGATATCGCTATTAGCAATATCGCATGTGCACTAAACTATTGACCCTTGGTGCCTCCGATTGCCAATATGCAATTTAATCATGACCGTTGATCTGGCCACAATCCAACGGTGCACGATTAACCGCACTCACTCTTTGCAACTTCCAAGGTTTATACCGATAACCTTAAAGGGTCTTCCGCCGCTGCAAGTTGATCTTAGCCATTGATCATAATGATCCAACGGCTATTGAGTGTCATTTGCACTTCTCTGCAATTCCTTTACTTAGGAATTTTACATTATTTCTTTAACTTCTCGATGGATTGCTTCTTTAGAGGTGCCGACCTCCACTACTTTTGTTGTGCCACTTTGATGTTGCAATGGATTCAATGATCGCTCTCGATTCCATTGAATCATGCAACTCTTCCTCTACTTATTCTTCTCTTGGATTCAAAATCCATTGTGATTCCTATGAATTGTGCTTCTCTTCCTTCGCTTGTTCTTCAGAACTTCTCTTTCCTTAATTGGATTCAAAGACCCCTTTTTGATTCTTCTAAATCATTTTGCATCTCTGTGTATCCTTAAGGATTCTATCTATAATATCCTGTAACGGAGCCTACAATTCAAGTAATTCTTTCATGAAAACATTCTTCAATACTCTGACTCAATAAGAAATAAAATCTGAATATATATTAATGCAAAAGACAGAGATTACACTCGAGACTCCTCGGTCTTGCTCATGCACATACATAGGCATGATTTCTATTATTCATGGCCTTCTACTCTACTCGTAGGCTTACACACATATATATGGACTCATTAGATCGGATTACTATGAAGGGACTTATCCCATCTTTTAACAAAAGCCCTAAAGTTAGCTACATGCGTACATATGTGGCATACTTTTATCCACTCCACCTTTTCTCTATTTTAAAATAGAAAAGCCTCCTTATTCATCAATAGTCCACATCTATTCTCCCTTTTATGCCTAAAATATATCCCTTGCACCTAGGATCATGGAACTACTCATGTTCTCATTTATTTGTTTTGAGAGCATCTAATCACACTTAAAAGCCTAAATATTGCATTAACTTAATACTTAGGAAAATATTTCCTAAAATGCATGATACCTGATGTCTACCATTTACAATGATTTCCCTTGGGCTAAACGCTCCTGCATCAGACTCCCAAAGGAGAAAATATCCATGTGTCTTCTGGTCTTTGTCATCCTAGATCCTACACTTTGTTTTGTAATTGTCTAGATGCCTTGTTCCCTTGTTGTTGCTGCATTTTTGTTGTCTTGTGCTGCATTTTCTTCCTGTCAATTAGGTTCAACTTCTGATTGATCTTGCTTGCTGCTGTTACCATTTTCCTCCATTTGGATTGCTGCAACATCATCTCCCACATTTCTTCAATTTCTATGTCCAACATATCTTTGGGCTGGTCCATTTTATGCTTCTTACTTATTCCTTCTTCTCTTTGTTTTAGGTTATTGTTTTTGTCTTCTATGCTGACTTTTATTTTACTTTCTTCGTTCTTTTGTTTACTTGCTGCCTCCCTATCATCCTTACCCTCTTTCATGATTAAATCATGACTATTCAACATTCTTTCCAGCAAATTAATTTATCTGCTCCATGGATTGAATTATTCCATGAAGTCTTCTTCTTTCATCTTTACTTGGCTATTAACCTATGCCAAATCTCCTCTAGCATTTGCAACAAAACCTGCACACTCAAAAAACTTGTTAAAACTAAAAGCATAAGGTTGTTGTGCCTTATTTCCCTTTGGCAACAATTCAGTTTGCTGCTCTATTTTCTGCTTCTCCTTTGTTAGCACATCAGTATGCTATTTTGAACTCTCCAACAAATTCATGAAACTCTACATTATTCTCTCTTTCATACCATCTTCTTCAATGATATCTCTCTGCTTTTGTCCACTATAGTGAACTCCTTCTTTTGCAGTGTCAATCTGCTGAATTGTCATTATTACCTCCTTTTTCTTGTGACTATTATTCAAGACAATTCTTTTTTCTTCCTTCTTTAGAAATCTCTCTTGAACATCTATCCTCTGTCTTTCTAACTCCCTTCCTTGAAAATCTAATTTTCTATATAATTCAACAACTTCAATTAGGGTAGATTTCGTAAATTTCACATACTTCTCCATACCTTCCTTTGTGATGGATAGATCATTAGATGTCCTTTCTCCTTTTACTAAGTCTTTCCCATAGAATTCTTCTTCCTTTAGTAGATGTTCTTCTTCTTCAGTGACTGTCTCAACAACTTTCATGGCTAATTCAACTATTCCTATCATCATGGTGAATTTCTTGTCCTTTACTACATTTTCAACTAACATAGTATCTTCTCCAATCTTTCCTTCAGTATATTCTGTCTTGTTGTCCCTCTGTACCTCTTCTCCAAGAGCTATCCTTGTCTCACCATCTGCATTAACATTCTCCTGCATTTGATTTCCATCAATAACATCAATCAAACTCATTTGATTACCTTTCTGAGACAATATTCCTTCATTTTTTATCAGAATAAGATCCTGATTCTTCATCTTCACAACAACTTCTATAAACTCAACCATAGTCCTTTTCTTCAATATACAGTCAAATTCCTCATCCTCTAAGAAGTTTTCTTTTTCACCTTTTTCTTCTAATCTTCATCTCCTCTGAAGATATCTTCAAAAGGCTGCTTTTCTCCTACAATATCTGCCATCATACACAAACTATTAGTTTTAAAAATATAAGACCGTATGGTCTCACTTGAAGTTTTAGTCTTCAAGTTTTCATCTTCACTTTCTCCCATAAATTCTCCTTGTTCTAGTTCACAAATGGATTCTTCCATTTCTAACTCAACTTCCTTGAGTTTTCCCTTCAACCACTTCTCTTTCTTTTGCTGCAACCTTCTCTGCATCTCATGCCATTGTATTGGCTTCTTCCTCAAGACCCAACCTAGTCTCTAGCTTTCCTCAAGCATTCTCCTTAATGCATTGAGTTGTTCTTTTAATTTAGCAAGCTCTTTGTCAATTTCTTCTTGACTCATCCTCTTGCCATTTTCCTTGGCATCCTCTTTCTTATATCCTCTACTATGGCTTTTCTCTAAACCTCTGCTATGACTATCAGTAGTCATCTTCTTCTCTTCTTTCCTCATGAGCTTCTTTCCAACAAGCCTATACAACAACTAGTCCTCCTTGCCGCAATCTTACCTCACTAAGCTCTCCTCACTCAGTCTTTTGGTAAGAATGGGTCCTCTATTTGGAACCTCTTCTTGAGCAACACCTTTACTCCTTCTCGGCTTCTACAATCTCTCACTCTCTCTTGAGAACACTTCAGCTGTCCTCTCTATCCAATTTGTTGTTGGATTCTTCGGGTTCACTGCCACTTCTCCTTCAGAGTATTCTCCTTACTTTGTCTTCAAGAACACATCTGGTTCTTCTCTCACAACTTTTCTTAATGTCACCTATGCATTAATATATAAAACACATATTCCCAATTTAAAACAAAACATAACATATTACCTTTCCTTTGAGACCTTAGCATGATCTTTTTTCACCCATTCTTTTGCACTTTGAATGGATTTTCCTTTATTCCTTCATTCCAAACCTCTACTAGAACTGCTACATTCTTCCAAGAACTTCAAATTTCCCTCCTATAGATTACAAATCTGATCTGATATAGATCTACTCAGACACAACTTTTGCTCAGATACCACTAATGGTGCAGGTCAAAACAACCCGTACATATCCACAGTATGCATTCAACAAAATGATGCATCCATAACTATTCCAGGTCATTTAACTCAACGAAGGAGTCAAATCTAGACTTACACAGTTCCCTTATGATGAAACTCAATCACCCCACTGTTTATTCCTATTAGGACTCATAAATCACCATTAAACCTTCATCGAAGACTTTATCAAAGTCTTCACTCAAACCATTCAAATTGAGACTTTAAACCCTTCGGAGCCTTTCAAATCCTTCACCCACACATATATATATCCTTTCCCCCTATAACATGGAATCATATATATATATATATTTATAATATTATATATATAAATAATATATATATATATTATATATATATTATTATATATATATTTATATATTATATATATTATTTATATTATTAATATATATATATCACATAAAACCATAATCGGTGCTTTTCTCTCGGTGAAATCCTTTCATAAAGGAGTACCACACAAATCTACTTTATTCCTCTTTTATATGGTTCTGCATAGAACCTGAGGCTAAAACCTCATCACAATCAGCCCTTGTATGATCAGTGGTCATATATATATATGCTATCACCCCTACTTTGACTCTGATATGATTATCAGATTGTTTAACACATATTTTCCCCATTAAAGGGCCATGCCATATAAATTATCAGAATATCAAACATATGGGAATACAAAGCAAATACGCTCCTTACAGATTTCAAATATTATATATTCCTATTCATATCCTCATTGGGTCTGCCTCCTCTATGTGGCCTTCTTATCCTCTGATAGCCCAAACTCTGATCACCAATATAAAGCCAATGTCGATTACTGATATTGCTATCGACGATATGGCATGTGCACTAAACTTCTGACCCTTAGTGCCTCTGATCACCGATATGCAATTTAATCGTGACCATTGATCTGGCTGCGATCCAGTGGTCCACAATTAATCACGCTCACTCTTTGCAAACTTCCAAGGTTTATTTTGATAACCTTAAAGGGTCTTCCGCCACTGTGATTTGATATCAACCATTAATCTTGATGATCCAATGGCTCCTAAATGTCATTTGTACTTCTCTGCAAATCCTTTACTTAGGAATTTTACATTGTTTCTTTAATTTCTCGATGGGTTGCTTCTTAAAGGTGCATGCCTTCACTGTTTCTACTATGACACTCTAATGTTCCAATGGATTCAATGATCCCTATCGATTCCGCTAAATGATGCAACTCTTCCTATGCTTATTCTTCACTTGGATTCCAAATCCATTGTGATTTCTATGAGTTGTACTTCTCTTCCTCGGCTTTTTCTTCAGAACTCTGCCTTCCTTAATTGGATTCAAATACCCCTATTTGATTCTTCTGAATCATTTTACATATCTATGTATCCTTCAGGATTCTGTCCATAATATCCTGCAACAAAGCCTACAATTCAAGTAATTCTTTCATGAAAACTTTCTTCAATACTTTGACTCAGTTAGAAATAAACTTTGAATATATATTAATGCAAAAGATAGAGATTACACTCGAGACTCCTCGGTCTCGCTCACACACATACATAGGCCTAGTTTCTATTATTCGTGGCCTCCTACTGTACCCATAGGCTTACACACATATATATATGGACTCATTGGATTAGATTACTATGAAGGGCATGATCCCATCTTTTAACAAAAGCCCTAAAGTTAGCTACATGCATACATATGTGGCATACTTTTATCCATTCCACCTTTTCTTTGTTTTAAAATAGAAAAGCATTCTTATCGATTAGTGGTCCACATCTATTCTCTCTTTTATGCCTAAAAGTTCTCCCATGCACCTAGGATCATGGAACTACTCATGTTCTCATTTATTTTTTTGAAATCATCTAATCACACTTAAAAGCCTAAATATTGCATTAACTTGACACTTAGGAAACTATTTCCTAAAATACATTATGCCCTATGTCTACTATTTACAATGATTTCCCTTGGGCTGAATTCTCCTGCATCAAAAATTTGAACACCAACAACCATGATTAGTTGGGATAAAAATCCATTGATATCATTGACTATGCTAGCACAATCTTCTAGTAAAAATTTCTTAGGTTCACAATCCAATGTGAATTTGATATGAGAGGTAACCTCGAGAGAAAATACTAGTTAAAGAAACTTATGGGGTAAATGAAAAAAAATGCATTATCAATACCTCCTCTGGCACTCAACTCTTCTTATGGAATTTATTCCCTAGTGCGAGTCATGCTTATGGTTCTTTACTAGAGATTGCTTATGTTTCTCTGTTTCGATTATTTTTGGGGCTAGGTGAAATTTTTTAGTGAAATTGTAGGAATAGATAACCTTCTTAGTTGAAGGATCAAAGTATTGTAATCTGGCAACATGAATTTGTACTCTCCTAGAATGGGGTAGGTTAAACTTGTGGGATGAAACACTAGCCAAAAATAGTACCCCATTTATAATACAAATCTCATATGAAATTAGAAAGTTTTAAAAAGTAATTTAGCATCTTCTGTATCAAAGTGAGTTGGCTAAAATGGACATAATAGTTTAAAATTATTTAATAATAGAATGAAATTAAATAGAATACCTGATGTGGAACTACCTTATGAGAACACATGAATGGTGGATGGACTTGGCCGTGCTAGATTTGGAGACAATAATATGAAGGTGACACTCGAGGAAGTTCTCAATGATGAGAGTGAGGACATAATATATCTTTCTTTAGGTTTCATCCAAGAGACCATACATATTCATATTCACTATAGGGATTCTCATTTGAATATCTAGTGAGGAATATTTTCATTTAGCATCATAAGAATACATGTTATGTTTGTATGTGGCTTGCCATGTATTCAACACTTTAGTGTGTCTCTTGTTTTACAACTTGTATTCTCCCACAAATTTTACTAGTTTTCAGTGACTCCTTCTTGCAAGGCTTCCAAGGCATCTTTAATGTCTTCCCATCAACAACAAGGAAGGGTTATACAATATCAAAACATAGAAAAAAATTATTTTGAAAGGAAAGAATAATGGAGAATGAGGAACAAGAAAGGAAATGTTGGAATTTATAATTGCTGTAAAAATTGACGTGCACCATATTTCCTCCTTTGTTGCTACACTCCCTGATCCCCTACAATCTAGAAAAATAAAACAAAATTGATTTCCAATGACATGGACCATATGAAGGAGGATAAATTGTTTACATCGCTAGTCTAATAAATTGATAATCTACTTGGTCAAACATTGAAAATCAAATGAACATTTAATTGTCGTCAAATATCCAACAAACAAAATTATCATCAAATATATGACTAATACATCATATGATATTTGATGATAATGTTGGAAATTGGATAAACTAGCACTCTATGTGTGTTTCCCAATATGGACTAACCATCTCTTGTGGATTCTTATCTCTGGTGATGCAATTTTTGACTAAATTATGTGATTTTTGTTTAACAGCAATTTTGATTCCCAACATGTGGTATTAGAGCGTAGGTCACTTGTTCAAGACACACCTAGCTCATGGGAGGGGGGGTGATTGTTGGACATTGAATAAACCAATGCTCCCATCTGTTTCACAACATGGAATAAATGCCTCTCTTGGACCCTTTTCTCTGGAGATACGACCATTGACTAACACTTGCATTTTTTCTAAAATAAATTTTGATTCTAAATAGATAATTGTATTCATTAGATATTTGACAAAAGTTGGGGATTAAAAAAATTACAGAAAATGCAAGTAAAATCTCACAGTATGGCCAAATTGTCATAACATGGCACCATATTTTTCTGCCCATGTGTACTAGTGGTATCTTATGGCATGCTGACTATTTGTCTCACTTTAAAGAGAATCAGTTATATGCAATGGCTATGGGACACCACTTAATTATGTCACTTATATGTGTTGCTTAAGTGCCTCATTTATGGGATTCTCTTATAGTTTGTTGGGTATAAATTGGTCACAATGGTTTAAACAATAATTCCATTTATACGATGTTCCATTAATTCATAATATTCATAAATATAATGATAAAATATATCATCACAAGGAATTTAAATAAATAGAAAGGTTATGCTGACATCTTAGGATAAAATTCCACAAAACCATGGTTTTTGTATTCCAAAAAACTTGGGTTTTTCAAACCATACTCAAAATTTCCAGGTTTTCACATAGGATAAATATGTTGTGTTTATTTACATTTTCTATTTATGCAATTAAATTTCAACTCTCTATGTTGGAGTTCCAAGTTTAAATTTCAATTAAATATGAACCTATCATATAGTTTCCGTTTGACTATTTAAATATATGACACTTCAACAAGTATGGACTTATTCATCTCTGCTCTGGCAAATCCCATTGATTGTTCCTCTCTCTTCCTAGCTCCTTGCAACTCCTTAGACATGTGCTCATTTTCTGCTATCAAGAACTTAACACTCGAGCTCGTGGCTTCGACATAAGCCTTTGTAGCATCAACCAAGGTGACGGGGTGTCTCCGTACACATGACACAATCACCCATTCTTCGTAGTGCATAGGCAATGCATGCTCCTATAAGGTGTGCACTCTACGTGCTTGTACAACTCTATGTTGTAACTCATCAAAGGCTATGTTGTACACCTCTGTTCCCAGATAGTCCTTGTAGAGTCTCCTAAATGTATTCAAAATATCATCCACTTTCACCTTTATCGCCACCATTTCACTCATATGTCACAACTCTATGACCATATAACCTTTCATTAGCCTTCATTTTCAAAATTATATGGGTTACATTTGTGTTTTCCAAAAGTTAACGATTTCTAGTATTATAAGTGAATTAAATGGTTAAAACTTAGAAAAAATACATATACTTGCTAATGCTTAAAGGTGGCTTGTTTTGCATGACATGTGTAGGTCATTTGGAAGCTTCCAAGGCATCCTAATGTGCTCTCCAATGCTCAAATTCGAATTCCCTTCAATATATCGAAGAAGATTTGGATAAAGGTCAAAGAGGATATGTGTCTCATCATTATCTATTTGGGTTGTAACTCTATGATATTCTCTAGGGATCTAGGGAGAGAATAATGGACCTCCATTAATGAGGTAGCTTCTTATGCTTTTGTATAAATAGGAGAGCCTCCTCCTTTCAAATGAATGTTTTGAATATAGAATTTGGATTTGGCACCATACTCATGAGCGATGTTCACTTTGATGTGGTTATGCTTGCATTTTGAGCCTCTCAACTTTCCATCCCTCGTGCTTTTGGAATGGCCACCTATAATGTGTGAGATTTATCGCTTTTCATAGATTAGGATTTGCTATTTTTCATAGATTAAGATTTATTCATTTCCATAGATTAATATTTATTTCTTTCATAGATTAAGATTTATTTATTTCATATCTTTTCTTGTGTCAAAGGTTAAGAGTGATTGATTTTATTTGCTTTCATATCTAGAGGTTAAGAATGCTTGTTTTTTCTTTTATTTCATATCGTGTGGTTTTGATTATTGATTTCATAGGATCCTGATTTGATAATGCACACATGATCCCTTAGAGCAGATTTCATTTCATGCAATTTCATTTCTGAAAGTGTGGTAGATCAAAATTTCAGTTCATGCAAGTGTGGTAGATCAAGATTTCAATTCCTGCAAGTGTGATAGATTAAGATTTCAATTCCACACACTGTACTATAATTTATTTTTAATTGATTGTTGAATTAGAATAGGTGAACTTGGTTTTTTGTTATTTGGTTTCGTAGTTAGATTTATATAAATTGGAAGTTAATTTCTAGCATATACAGTACACGCATGCTTCGCAAGTCTTACGAAACCCCGAGGTTGAAAATTAAATGATAGGTAATTAATTTGTCTCAACATTTTAGCATTGTTACCAGGGAAGTGTGCATAGGAACTAGCTTTCAATCTAGAGTTCCTTTTTTTCCAGTTATTTTTAGATGCAGATAAATCATTTAGCTGCATATCATTTAAGAAAAAAAAAACTTCAATCACCTACCACCCCCACTATATCACGTGGTGCAGTAAGAGCCACACATCCACATCATGAATTCTATTTTTTGCAGGTAGAAGAGATGACAAAGGAGGATGAAGAAATGGATGGAGATCCCTTTTCATTTCCCATTCAAGAAAATGTTGTCATTGTTCAAATGGAGAACATCCCTCCATCCGTACTTCCTAACTTCAAAGGTATGAGGTCAGAAAACCTAAAAACATTTCTTTTTGAATTTGAAATGATTTGTAGATCTCATGGCTATTAATTACACATTCAAAAATTAAATTTGTTTCCAACAACATTGAAGGATAAATCTCTTAGATGGTTCATGACTTTAGGAAAAAATTCTATAAGGACATGGGATGATACAATGTTTTTTTGAAAAATATAAAAATCATTACAAACACCATGACCTTAGAAATGAATTCTTTAAGATGAATCAAAAAGAGGATGAAAATATAGAAGACCTTGTGGAGAGATTTACTTATAATATAAAAAGATCTAAATTACATAATTTAGGATCAAAGATATTAAAAAATCTCCTACTAAATGCTATAAAAGATCAATTGATTGATCTTCTTAACCTGGTGGGAAAAGGAGATGTTTATCAATTGTCATTTCATGAGATTTGTGAATTGTGTAAAAACATATAAAGAGGAAAAGCAAAGTATGGAAGATCTCCTGAAGATCTAGTTATAGCAAGGGAAAGTAAGTTGACAATAGGATTGGTAAGTCAAATTGAATCTAACAATTTGCTAAACATTCTTGGTAATTTAAATGAACAAATTGAGATGCTAAGAATGCAAAATAAGAAAAAAGTTGAAAATGTTTCTTTGCATGAATGTCCATTTGATAACATTAAAATTTGAAAAATTAATGTAGGATTACATGCTACTAAATATTGCCCATCATTACCAGGGTTAAAGGAAGTTTACCAAAAGGATAATGGAGTGAATCAAGCTCCAAGAGGGCCATGGTAGCCTCATCAACCCAATATGATGCAATATCCTTGTGCACAATTTCAAGGTTATGCACAACAATCACAAAGTAATTGGTAAACACTTTTGCCTTGGCAACCTTTGCCATCTCAATCCCAATATCAAAATTCTTCATAGAAACAGGGTTGGGAAGATCCTTACAGAGGAAATCCACCATATACTCGATATTTCCATCACTATCCTCAATAACAATATCAAAGTTACCCATAACATTCACCTCTGCCACAACATCAATTTCACCCTCAATTAATCTTAATTCAACCTTTCCCATTACCACACACACAAACACCCCAAAAATCCATTCCCACTCCACTACCTGCACAACCATTTCGAATCCCCAACAATAAAACACCTCAATCCACTTACAATGTTGAGGTATTGCAAAATGATTTACCAGCTCCAATTGAAGAACAACATCTAGAAGAATAAGATTAAGATAAGGTCCAAGAAACATGGATGCTCGTCGATAAAGAGCAGTTGCTGGAATTTAATATTGAATATCACCAGATTCTATGAATGGAGATCACATATGTGAGGACTTGCATGACATGATAGAAAGAAGCCAAGGGAGACAATATTATATTGAATATTCCTTCAAGATAGTCATTGGATCCCAGTATTCCATTCTTTAGTATCTTTTAACATCATCTCAATCAAGACAGTTGGTCTCTCATGCACTGGTACATATCAAAAAATATATTTCAAACCTGCATATGAGTATATCTATAATTTTGTTACACACATGGCTCCATTGGAAACATTCATATTCTTAAAAATAAATATAAAAAGAAGTAGATAAATTAGGAAAAATAAAATCAAACTTGATTCCATTTTTTTAAGCTTGATTGCATTTTTTTTTCTGAATTGCATTTTTTTTAGAATTTTTAGAATTTTAGATTATATTTCTTTTCTTGCATTTTAATGATTTGAAACACATATATATTAATAATATAATAAATCAATGAAGTTTTTCTTTTTAATTTTAGAACATATAAAAAATATTTGTTAGATTTATTTATTTAAACAACTTTCTATATAATAAATAATATTTTAAAACAAATAACATTTTTTAAAGAACAAAACAAAATATAGAAATAAACCAAAATATTAACCAACTAAAAAAAAATAAACAATAAAAACAAAATGAGATGTTATTTGAAGCACTTTGAGATGAGACATAAAGCACACTAAGCAAGATTAAAGGTTGACAAGGATATCTCTACGAAGAGAGACTGGTTCTGAATATTGAAAGGATGACCCAAAAGCCTCTCATATACACCTTATGCTTTGTTGCAGTTTTTTCTCTCTATACCCAAGACTACCTAGAGTGAAATTGGACAAAATTGGCTAACAAAATAGTGTCAATGGTAGCAACCCAAATTTTGTTTCTGGGGTACAATATCAATTGCAACAACACAAGCTTGTTCTCATGTGACTTGGGATTGCAATTACTCGAAAAGGGGAGGAGAAAAAAATGTTAAGGGACTTCAAAGCTTCTCGATGGAGCTCAATACCATCCTTCCTCACATAATTCTGGCAAGCCTGCCCACCTGCACTCTGATTTATGCTAAGATTCTCCTATTATTATGCCATGGAGTTGAGATCTTACTATGGGCAAAGGAATGGTTTGTGAATGCTAATGGTTGCAAAGGAAGTTTATTTGCACTAGACATGATCCATAACAATTTCCAACAATTCAATTTTGGAATGCATCCATTATTTAATTTCAAGACCCATGAGTTACCTGAGCATTTTCCAGAAATGCGTAGCATCCTTAAACATCATTTTTGAAACACAAGTTATTGTCAACTGAAAATGAATTTCAAAATCATAAAACATGGGTTTTCTTCAAAACGGGGTTAGTTATAATACCCAGGAGCAATGTTCTGAAAATTGTAACTAATTGTGAGATATTCCAGGTTCTCTGAAGCCTTATTTGGGAAATTACATGAGCGAAAAAATGGTTTTTAATTAATGCACAGAGACAGTTGTGGCCATCAGATTCAATTTTCATGTGAAAGAAAATTATGGATCCAAGACAAAAAAGTGTAAAAAGGTAATCTAGGAAGCTAGATTATTGATGAGGCAGATCAGATTTCAGTGATTGCGTATTACATAACACCATTTGCCGAGTGGCAATTATTCGACAACCTGAGTTTCCTCAGATGCATGATCCCTTGACATCAGCAAAAGTATCCAGAAACATAGTCATTATAGTCAACCAATATGCACAGGAATTTCATGCTTTCAAATGGGCCCTTCACAATTTCTGCAGAAAATCAGATAAAGTAATTGTTTATCATGCGCATCATCCAACTACACTTTTGTTTACTGCTATAGGAACAAAATAATTTAGTATGAAAGAAATTTATGTGCCAGCTCATCTTACAAAAAAGAATGATGTTCAAGAACTAATTGATAGTGAGCATTTAGTTGATAAATATATGCAATATGCTTCAAAAGATACAAAGATTCCATGTGAAGGTATGGTACCAGTATCGGTAATTTTTTTTTTTTGATCGCAACTTGATAAGTCTTGATATTTGTATTTGTCTCATATACTATTCTAGGTGCTCCAAATCTATTTTTTCTTGATTTTGTGAATCACTCAAAACAAATTACATGAAAAATGAGTTATTTTTGAAATCCCGTACATGATTGAATTCCAAATCTCCACATGTATTTAAAAGTAAAAAGGACAAGCAGAGGGTTGTAAGAAATTATCAAATACCATAATCACTCAAGGGTATAGGATTATGAGTAGATACTAGCATATCATATATATGTATATATATATATATATATATATATATATATATATATATATCTTAAAAAAAAAAATTGTTTTATTTGATAATTTTTTTTTTGGAAGAGGCATGATCAATTGAAGGTTGGAATGGTTATTTGTCCATAACAAAATTGCATAGATGTGTGTACTTAACTATTTTCTCAGGATTTTAGCTATAGAAATTGCACAATTCTGCAGCTGAACAACAATTTTGCAGCTGAACCACAATTCTACAGTTGAACAACAATTTTGCGGCTCTATATTTAATACAATGATTTATTTTGTGACAATGCATTCTAATCAAAATTCATGAGAAACATGCCATCTAATTTTCCTAATTCATCCTTCACATCATCATCATGTACCCATGCCACACTTAAGCATGACAATTTTCACTATTTCAAATCATCCTAACTTTCTCATACAACATCGAATTTCTATGATTCAAGCATCGTTGGAAATATCTTGACAAGATATACATAATGAGAAAGCTTTCAATAGAATTTTAAATAGTGAAAGAGTGAAGAAATTGATGATAAGGCATGATAGGTAACCTAAGGCACTAGTTTCAAAACAGGTAAAAATTCATTTGATTTTCTTTCATGAATTTTTTTTATTAGTACCAATTCTCAGTTTTTTGTGTAAATTTCATAAATATAGAGATTAATTACCTCTCTCTTTTGGTAATCTTACATTTTGTTTCAAGAAATTACTAAATTTTTGCAAGTTCTGAGAAGATAAACAGATGGACAGAAACAAATAGTGTCTCTCAAAGACCACATTTCTTTCAAAAGAACATGATTAGATCAACATAGAAGAAGAAATATCCAAGAATTAGCACATGATTTTGGATTAAAAAAATGTTGAATCAGATCCATCACACAATTTAGAAGCCTTTCAGATACCAGCCTTACCATTCCATTCCTTTTTATTCAGTCAATAAAATCTTCGTCTCATTTTCCTTCCAGCTCCCCTACAAAGTTGATTCATTCCATTTTTCCTTTTCATTTTTTAAATAAATCATGATCCACTAGAACAATTTTCATCCATATTCCTTAAAAATTATTATTTTATGCTCGTGTTAGATGATAGAGGATTCATTAAGGCCTCCCTTGTAACAAGCCTTGGCCTATCGACATCAACACATTATCTAGGTTCATGGATAGAGTCCTTATTAGTACTGTGAGGCTTATATGCATTAATGACAAGTTCTCTCCCTGAAAATCATGGGAATACATCAATGTCCCTTCATTGTTAGATCTTGCAAGTGGCTCGACATCAGCTCATCTATTTGAACT
Source organism: Pinus taeda (assembly GCA_000404065.3). Lineage (NCBI taxonomy): Eukaryota > Viridiplantae > Streptophyta > Pinopsida > Pinales > Pinaceae > Pinus > Pinus taeda. Next base: position 20,558 of record APFE030133615.1, read on the forward strand.
TTGTAAGATGTAGTTAGGTACCTTGGCACTCATTGAATTTTTCAGGCCAGAAGTAACTCCAGAAAATTGATTCATTTATTCATTTAGCCAGCTATCTATTATATACATGAATGTGATTGCTCAGTTCATCTTCTCGATGACTGTTCACATTCAATTCCCCCAATCACTGAGGATTAGGTGTCAACATTCCCCCCCTTAATCTGAAGGGATGTTGGTGAGTCCAAGCATCGTTCTGAATCTTTCAAGCTTTTCTCTTCCGAGCGCTTTGGTGAAGATGTCTGCAATTTTCTCATTTGTGGAACAATGGCGGAGATGGATTGTTTTGGCCTCAACATGATGTCGGATCAAATGATATTTAGTATTGATGTGCTTTTTACGATCATGGAACTTTGGGTTCTTGGCCAACTTTATTGCAGAGGTGTTGTCAATCATGAGTGGAGTTGATTGTACTTGTTTTACCTGCAAATCTTCAAGAATTTTCCTGAGCCACACAATTTCTTTGTTGCTTCAGCTGCTGCCACGTATTCTGCTTCTGTTGTGGAATCTGTTGGAACTGATTGTTTGCGTGATCTCCAAGAGACAGCTCCTGATCCAAGACTCATAGCATATCCTGAAGTAGATACTCCAGTTTCTTTGTCTCCATCGAAGTCTGAATCAGAGTATCCAATCAAGCTGAAGTCGTCTACCTGTGTATACTTGATTCCAAGGTCTTGAGTTCCCTTCAAGTACCTTAGAACTCTTTTTGCAGCAGACCAATGTCCCTCACAAGGCTTTTGCATAAACCTGGAGAGGATTCCAACAACAAATGAAATGTCTGGTCTGGTAGTAGTGAGGTAGATGAGACTTCCTACAAGCTGTCTATACTTTGTTGCATCCTCAAATTCCTTTACTTCAATAGATGTGAGCTTTAAGTTTTGTTCCATTGGAGTAGAAAGAGGATTGCACTCTGTCATGCCAAATCTGTTTAACAAATCTCCAATGTATTTCTTTTGAGAAAGAAATATGGATTTTGGATGTTGGGTTACTTCAATGCCAAGATAGTAATGAACATAGCCCAAATCATTCATTTCAAAGCTTTTTCCTAATTCTTTCTTTATGGATGCAATATAACTTTCATTGTTCCCTGTCATTAAAAGATCATCTACATATACCACAAGATATACAACTGTTTTGCCAACTTTCTTGACAAATAAAGTTGCATCCTCAAGATCAAAATGATTGAAGTTGAGTTTCAGAAGATGCTCAGTTAGCTTTTCATACCAGGCTCGTGGTGCTTGTTTGAGGCCATACAAGGACTTCACAAGTTTGCATACTTTATGTTCATGTCCTTTCACAGCAAATCCTTCAGGCTGGGACATAAAAATTTTCTTTTAGATCTCCATTCAAGAAGGCAGTTTTTACATCCATTTGATGGACTTTCCAACCGTTCTGAACTGCCAGTGCAAAGAGTGTCCAGATGGTGGCCTATTTTGCTGTGGGAGCAAAAGTTTCCTCATAATCGACCCCTTCCTTCTGTGCAAAACCTTTTGCCACAAGCCTAGCTTTGTGCTTGTCAAGTGAGCCATCAGCTTTGTACTTGTTCTTGTAGACCCACTTGCAACCAATTGGTTTGGTTCCAAATGGAGGATGAACCAGCTTCCAAGTGTCGTTCTTTATGAGGGCATCATACTCCTTTTGCATTGCTTCTTTCCATTCATCATGAGAAGCAGCTTCTTGAAAGGAAGTTGGTTCACAATCTGTAGACAAGTTCAATTCACAATCATAAGAAACATCCATATCAACAGGTGAATTAGAGTCATCTACATCACCTCCATTTTGGGTTTGCATTTCTGGTTCTTGTTTTTCCAATTTCATCAGGATGAACACTTTCAAGTGTCTTGTCGGCCACTTTGGGGGGCCTTTCTGAGATGGTCCAGGCTGCTCTGTTGATTGAGTTGGGAGTGAATCAAGATTGAGTCTCCTAATTCTATCAATTACATCACTTAAAGCATCATCCGTTGTTGGAGTTTCAGTCGGGGGAGAGTGTTCTCGGCAGAAGATTCCACATGTTGATCTAGTATAGGAATCCCCCCTTCAAGATGTGGAATCTGATTATCAAATTCTTGAAATGATTTCATTTTTGCGAATCTATCCAAGCGATCAAGTTGCCGCTCAACAACATTGTCAGATTTGGATGATTCAAGAAAAATTACATCTCTAGATATAACAAACTTTTTATTTTCTTCATCATAGAGGCGGTATGCTTTGGAGGTGTTTGAATACCCTAGGAAGATACACTTACAACTTCTAGCACCAAGTTTGTTTCTATGTACCTTTAGTATCAAAGCATAACAGGTGGAACCAAAAATCTTGAGATGTTTTAACGAAGGAACATGTCCATACCACAATTCATAAGGAGTCTTGTTTCTTATAACACTAGATGGACATCTATTCTTTATATATGCAACACATAGAACAGCATCAGCCAAAAACATTATCTTTACATTTTTGAAAAAAATCATGGATCGTACCATATTCAGGATTGTTCTATTCATTCTTTCAGCTACACCATTTTGTTGGGGATTATAAGGCACAGTTGTTTGATGTTTAATCCCATGTTGGCAAAGATAGTGTTCAAATTAATTTCATGTATATTCTTTTCCATTATCAGTGCGAATAGACCCAATATGAGATTGTGCATCATTTTCAATCCATTTATGAAAATTCTTGAATGTTAGGAAAGCATCAGATTTGTTCTTCAATAAATAAACCCAACACATTCCGGTGTAGTCATCAATAAATGTCATGATATATTTATTTCCATTTGCAGAAGGAACAGGCATTGGACCACATAAATCTGAATGAATAAGTTCAAGCTTCCTATGTGCTCTTGAATGTGAGTCATGAAAGCACTGTTTGCTATGCTTTCCTAGAATGCAAGCATCACATTGCTTAAGTTTTCTAGGAATTGTAGGCAAACCAGCAACACCATTTTTCTTCAATAAGCGGAGACTGTCATAGTTTAAATGTCCAAATCTAGCATGCCATAATAAACTTGATGGAAGTTTACCTTCTTCATGATGAGAAATATATGAGAAATGTTGTGCATGAGCAGATGTTCCTTGCAGTTTGAAAAGCCTTTCTTCTTCTATTCCCCTCATGACAAGTGAGTGATCAGATGATTTTCTTACCTCAAGCTTGCCATCAAACATATGAATGGAGTGACCTTGCTGGCGGATGTGGACCAAGGACAACAAGTTTCTCTTGAGCCGTGGGAGATATAGAACATGATCCAGAAGAAAGTCTGGAAGACCAGGCAGTTTAAGCCTGATTGTGCCAAGCCCTGATGGCTTGATTTTTGACTGATCTGCAAAGT
>APFE030133615.1:24169-49800 GCA_000404065.3 Pinus taeda
CGGGACCAGTCAGGATAGTTCTCCTTGCCAATGAGAACTATTCCTATCATAGAGATGATTGAATGCATTCTGTAAAAAATTACTTCTGCTGATATAAAAAACTTTTGCTGATAGACTAATACTACTGATGGAAAAAAAAAAACTCTTATGAAAAAAGACTTTTGCTGCTATATAGTCAAATTTTCTGCTGCTATCCTTGGCATCTAAAAGTATGAGAAACTTCTGCTGTTATACCATTTAAATATATCTCTTTACAGTCAAACAACGTTTCAATCACCAGCTTTTCAATCACTATTTAAATATATCTCTTTATACGTCAGGCAACTTTTCAATGTTAAACAATGTTTCAAATATATCTCAGAGTTTCAAATACATATCCGCTCATAACAGTGACATATCAAAACTGCGCTATCCATATATCAATCAGCCTTTAAAAATAGTTTATATCACCATGTGAGTTTCTTCAAACAACATAAAACATCGTTTCCTTTTTGCTCATATCCGCATATATCAAACAACGTTTTTTTTTGTTTCAACATCAGTACATATGCATGGCACACACCAGCGTTTCAAAGAAGGGAAATTTTAAATATTATTAGCCTTGAAATTGCAGATATCCCGTGCTATACACTCATATAAGGACAAAGAGTGACAAGTTCTACTGGGAGTAGAACCACCATTCTACCATTCTACCCCGAGGGCATTCGCAGGCCAGTTATTTGTAATGGTTCCAGAGAAACAGAGAACAACAGTGATAAAGGAGAAACAACCAGTCATATTTGGTTCTCCTTACTTCTTCCAAAAACAGATGGAGAAAGCCAAAAAAATACCCGTCTTCGCAAGGCTCCAAGGGGGACCTAATGCTTTTCTTTCAGAAGCTGTGAAGAGTCAATCTGAAAGAATATCTATAGCCATCAAGCTGCCTACATTACCAATATCAACTGCGTCCTTAACGGGTCTTATGGCTCGGATTCCTCGAAGTAGCCAAATGCAGCAAGGACCGGAGAATAGTTAAACAACAGTGACCGGAGAATAGCTCTACGACTACAAGTTCATAGGGCTCGCCTGGTTTCTCGTACCTTAATCCAATTCATTACAAATAAAATGAAGTTAGCTTCTGGAGGAAGGCGACCGAATGCGTAGAGATTGGGTATTTGAAAATCTAAATAAAAAACGTGACTCGAGAATAGTTAAAACAGTGACACCCCTGCGCTGGGGCGCGCGGAGGATATTTGACCATTTTCAAATGACACCGAACATTTGTTTCAGCGTTTTTTAATACCAGACAGCAAATTCATATCCGCTGATACAAGAGTGTTACCTTCAGGCACTCTCTTAGATGTTAGGTATGCAGCGGCAGCGTTTCTTTCAGGTAGGCGTTTCCTTCAGGTGTGGGACAGAGGAGCAGAATGCAAGCAATGGACAAGAGTTACAAAGCAAGGTTAAAAGCAGAACCTAGGACCTGTGCTCTGATACCATGTCAGGCCAGAAGTAACTCCAGAAAATTGATTCATTTATTCATTTAGCCAGCTATCTATTATATACATGAATGTGATTGTTCAGTTCATCTTGTCGATGACTGTTCACATTGAATTCCCCCAATCACTGAGGATTAGGTGTCAACAGAAATTAATGGCAAGTTTGCCTCACATTCGTTAACAACATTCATCAAAGGATGGTAATCCAAGGAGTTCTCTTCATGCTTAACAATAGCACATTTATTTGCATGACTAGAATTCTACCATCGGGTTTTGTAGCTAGTGAAGACTATATGATTTCAACATTTTGCAGTAGATACATCAGATTTAGCAGTAGCAATAAAGAATCCACCTTTACCACCTAATCCACCATTTATGAAATCAAGAAGTAGATGAAATTCTACATTCTATTCCATGATCCAGCAATAGCTACAACTTCTCTACATATGCACAGTTTGTCCATTTCCTACGTAAGTAAATGTATGTTCTTTTCTAGCTTTTAATCATAGAATTCCTTGAATACTGAAATTATAATTTTTGGAAACTAATTCACCATATCTCCTTTCTCATTTGAAAAAAAAAAATCTAAACACCTTTAGTTGGGGAGGGAGGGGGGAGGGGAAGGAAATCCATTTATTATCACATCCATATCACTTCATTCCATTTCACTTCATTTCATCCTAACATGCTTGTCCTAATCAAATATGATTGCATTATGGTTAAAAAGTTATGTGATTAGCAAATAAATCCCTAAATCATGAGCATATCATATGGTTGATTCAAAGATGCATTCTTAAATATGTTTAATGAACCTTGCTATAACAACATGAAACAAGGTATTGAAACACAAGAACCAATACCAAGTAAGATTTGATTGTCACACAAGAACCAATTGAACATGTTGCATTTCAACGTATGACAAGGAATACTTTGCAAAAAGAAATGAAATTCACAAATGCAAAGTTTAAGGACAATTAATATAAGCCATGATCATTCAAGAGCAAATCATGATTAAGAAATGCAATAGATTACATGAGGACATGCAATAATGTCAGTTGAGCAGAATGCAGAGTCTCCTAAATATATTGAAAATGTCATCCACTTTCACCTTTATCACCACCATTTCACTCACATGTCACAACTCCATGACTATATAACCTTTCATTAGCCTCCATTTTTATAATTATATGGGTTCCAATTGTGTTTTCCAAAAGTTAATGATTTATTGTATTATAAATGAATTAAATGGTTAAAACTAGCCCCATGGGGTAGGCGAGTTGGTAATCGCGCTGCGGTGTAGTCGTCTGTAAAGTGGACTCCATATTTGAGGTCACGATTTCAAATCCCCGGACTTACTTGGAGTTGTGTTATAGCGGGCAGGAGTAGTTCCCAGGAGTTATAGTGGCAGCGACCAGAATCGACCCTGTGTTACGTGAGTTGCGAGGCTGTCCCAGTTGCCAATTTCCTTGTCATAAAAAAAAGAAGAAGAATTAAATGGTTAACACTTAGAAAAAAGACATATACTTGTTGATACTTAAAAGTAGCTTGAGTTTCATGACATGTGTAGGTCATTTAGAGGCTTCCAAGGTGCCCTTATGTTGTCTCCAATGCTCAAATTCGAATTCCCTTCAAGATATGGAAGAAGATTTGTATAAAGGTCAAAGAGGATATATGTCTCATCATTATCTATTTGAGTTGTAACTCTATGAGATTTTCTAGGGCTCTAGGGAGAGAATAATGGACCTCCGAGGTAGCTTCTTATGTTTTTGTATAAATAGGAGAGCCTCCTCCTTTAAAAGGCATGTGTAAACTTGGGAAAATGCTCATGTTTTGAATATAGAATTTGGATTCGGCACCAAACTCATGAGTGATGTTCACTTTGATTTGGTTATGCTTGCATTTGGAGCCTCTCAACTTTCCATGCCTCATGCTTTTGTATGGGCCACCTATAATGTGTGACATTTATTGTTTTTCATAGATTAGGATTTGTTTTCTTCATAGATTAAGATCTATTCCTTTTCAAAGATTAATATTTATTTATTTCATATCTTTTCCTATGTGAGAGGTTAAGAGTGATTGTTTTTATTTTTCTTTCATATCTAGAGGTTAATAATGATTTTTTTTGCTTTCATCTCATATCATGTGGTTTTGATTATTCGTTTCATAGGATCCTAATTTGATAATCCACACATGATCCCTTAGATTAGATTTCATTTTATGCAATTTCATTTCTGAAAGTGTGGTAGGTCAAATTTCAATTCATGCAAGTGTGGTAGATCAAGATTTCAATTCCTACAAGTGTGATAGATTAAGATTTCAATTCCACACACTGTACTATAATTTATTTTTAATTGATTGTTGAATTAGAATAGGTGAACTTGGTTTATCGTTATTTGGTTTCATAGTTAGGCTGATATAAATTGGAAGTTAATTTCTAGCATATACAGTGCATGCATGCTTCGTAAGTTTTACGAAACCCCTAGGTTGAAAATTAAATGATAGGTAATTAATATGCCTCAACAGTCCTAAAGGAGAATGGTATCCCCTTGTTCACTCAGGTATTTCTCTGCTATTGGAGCTAGTGAAGCCTATGGAGTGACCTCGGTTTCTTTTCGCATGAGGTCGATATCCTGATCCTATTCCAGCTACTCCATCTCCATGTCCATATATTCTATTATTAGTTCATCCCATGGAGCAATGTTCCTACAAGTGCTCACCCTGCTCCTCACCTTCCGTTGATTCAAAGCCTTCAACCTATATCAACATAGTTTGCACTTTATGTGCGCCTTGCACTTCCTCCTATTCTTGTTCCTGTTCATGCTCATGTTTCACTTCCTTCTCTCTTCTATGAAGCTCTTATTCTTCTTTGAGCTTCTGCTGGACCTCCTGCAACATCCTTTCTGCATATTCCAATATTTTCTTCTCTCTCTCTCTTTGCTTTATCCTCTTGTCGCACTGTTTTCATTTTGCATCTATCTCCAAAGATACTTTCTCCACAAGTGGGTCCTCCTTAAACTTGTATCTTTTCTCCCTCTTTGTTCTTTTGACAATATTCCTCTTACCTTTGTCTTACATAGGTTTGCTGCTTGTTTTTTCTATTGTTGTTTCTCCCTAAAGTACTGCTGCCTTGAGTGCTGCTAGACACTCTATTGCCATGTTCAATAGTTCATTGATCCTAGAGGATTTATAACAATATCTCCATGGGTCTTCCTCTAGCCAATGACAAGCCTCGTACATCCAAGAATAATATAGTCTCGCATAGTTGTCCCTACATAAACCATGTGGATCATAATGATTGAAACTTTTAGTGCTAAAGTTAAACCTCTTAAAGTCTTCGACCTCAACATCAACTTATTTCACACTCACAATCATACCCAATTTGCACGGGAAGCGTAGGCCATGCTGCCTTCTTCTTCCTGCGCAATCCAGCTAATAGCCATGTCAAGATGTGGAATGCAACCTCCTACATGACCAACTTTTCCATGGAAAACCTTAGCAACACATGCAAAGCTTTCTCCATGCTGTACATCCTAATGAAGGTGCCCTTGGGTGAGGTGTACCAATCTGCAATGTTCAAAAACACCTTGATTACTTCCTAGGACATGTAGGGTGGATCTTGTTAAAATGTCATCATGTGCTGAGTGATGATGAAATGGTCATATATTCTAGCCATCACTCCATGGTAGCTTCAGTCTGAGAGCAAATTACAATATACATTAACAACACTCTCTGAAGGTGTCCATGCCCAACCCATTCTGGAAAATTGTTGACGGGCGTAGATTGCATCAAGAAGGTAGGAAGACATGAAGAATATTTCTTGTTTATCCTTGGGTTGACTCTGGGCATTGGTACATGCACTTTTAACTGTAGAGTCAACATGTCAAACCAATTGAATGATTTCCCTTAACTTGTTAGTTGATCCTCATAGCAACCCAATTGTACAGGAAGATCTTCATACTCCCTTGGCCAAACAAACAACATGCGAAGAAGACCAAGATTTGATATGCCTTCCTAAGTATCTTTGTCCTATATATCTGGTTGGGTGTCGTCTTGAGATTTGTTGGCTTCTTTACCCAATGCTTCAAGATACCTCCTATGTTTGTGCTTCCATTGGGAGTGTAGAATGATGCATCCATCCTGCTCACTGGCAATGGAAAATGATATATCTACAGATAACCCTCCATCCTGAAGGAAGCAAGCCTTGCTCCACTGACACTAATCAATATCATTGTCTCAAGATTAGTGTGTGAGACAATCTAGTGGATCACATCTAAGCATGGGAACATGGGAAACCTGGATGCAACCTTGTACAATCGTGACTTATGGATGTTCACATAGACTTGTTGATCCTCCAAATTATCCTCAAAGCTACCTGAGAAAATGGTGTTGATGTCTTTCCATGTGATCTTGATGTATTTGTCAATGAACAAGTGTGTGGTTGTTCACATGGGCAATCTCATAGACCGTTGTTCAACCACATCCCAAGTACTTCTTTCAACTGTGTCTTTTGATCCAGCTCTCTTGAAGGCCATGACACCTATACTACGAAGAAGTTACTAAAAAATATATGGTACCTATAGACAGAGAAGACACTCATGGTGAGATAATTTTAGCTAACAACATGAAATAACTCGAGAAACATTTAGGAAAAAAACTGGGGATTACTGGGCAATATTGCACAACATTGACTTCGAGAAGCTTGGAGACTGTCAGCTAGAACTGCACATTGTGTAGTCCTTGCTGCTAGTGAAGCTAACTACTGGCTGGAACTGCACATTGTGTAGCCCTAGCTGTCAGTGAAGCTGACTACCGGCTAGAACTACATAATGCATAGTTGAGTGAGGCTTACTGCTCACTGAAACTACATAATAAGAAGAACAGTCAGGTTGGGTTGTTGGCTAGAACTATTATTGAGCATTGCCTCCCTGGATTGTGTAGAGCATAACTAGGAGATAGTGTGCATAAACTTTGCACATTTCCTAGAGGCAAGTCAGAGCCTTGACAACCAGGAATGTGCAGAGCATGTTAGGAGTGACAATATTTTGACCAAGGCAATTCGTATCTACCCAATGGAAACCTAAAAACATGAAGGACTAAATGCGTTTGTGAAGCTGGTGCAGATTTGAATGAAATAGACATGTATTCAATTGAAGAAAGTGAAAAATTTAGTCAAACATAAAAATCAAGAAGCTCATGAAGTGAGTCACCAAAACGATGACTTTGAGTGCAGAAACAATGTTATGCATGTGACACTAAGGAAAGGTAATGCAAAACTTGAAAACAACACTTATAAGAGCTAAAATGCATTGAAATGCCATTGGACATTCAATAAAACCAAGGAGACAACACTGGTATAAGCTAAAACCTAAAAAGTGATAGAAAAAGCGGCAAAAACCATGAAAAGCAAAAGTTACCTAGAAAAGCTACGCTGACTATGCTGAAGGTTCCTAGATTCCTTGGGAATGGCAAAGTGCCAAGATCAAATGTGAAGAATGAGATATGAGGCACCATTTAAATAGATTTGGTGAAATTAGGATTTATGAAGCGCATGCCACAAATATAGGAAAAAACATCACTTGGTGGGGAGTTTCTAAAAATGAATTTGCATGCAACTCTTGTTGCCAAAAATAAATCACAAAAATCTAGGGATTCTTTTTCACTTTTTTATTTTTTATTTTTTGGGAAAATCTACCTAGCATTCAAAGAAGGGTTGCACAATTCTGGAGGGAATTGGGAAATCTATTGGCATATGTGACAAAAAACCAGTGAGGGAAAACTTTTGCATTTTTTTTGGATTGAGAGGCCATCGCTAGCTAGCTAGATCTACGCAATGTTATAGAGTAGTGATGTCGGGATGCTCTATGCATTTCCAAAGAGTAGTGTATCTGGACAATTATACACAATTCAATAGAAAAATGCAGCTGGACTAGGCTGCTTTGCACATTTTTGGAGGGTAGTGCAGCTAGTCTAGTTCTCCGTAATTTTGGAGGTAAGTGCAGCTAGCCTAGGCTTCTCTGCACAATTCTGGAGAGTAATGCTAACTGACTGAAACTACTGATTTCTGCAGAGCAGTGCCAACTAACCTACTCTGTGCAATTTCCAGAGCAAGGATGGGTGGCCTTCTCAGCACAATTTCTGAGTGCAAGGCAACTACTGGGTTGCTCTTCACATTTCCTTAGGGGAAGACAGGCTGCCCTTTAAGATCGCACAACTTTTCTCGATGACATGATGTGAACTGAGTGCTAGATGTGCTTATGTTTAACCGACGAGACAACTGAGTGAACACAAGATTTTAAATGACAGATGAAATCAAATAAAAATAAGTACCTGATCAGTTCAGGATAACTGCAATGATTTTGAGGAGCAAGGCTCCAAAATGAAGTGAAGGAAAATTTTTCTAGGGTAGTAGTAGCCATTGCAACACTTAGAAAAGGGTCTTTTGTAAGCCTTTAGCCTATATCTAATGACAAGCAAGGGAATACCTTCCTCACGAATGGTCCTCATTTGAACAAGTCCATTATCATGGCAGTTCTCAATCAAGTATGGGCCTAACCACCTTATCATCAATTTGCCTTCGAAGTCCTTGAACCCAGAGTCATATAGCAGAGCCTAATCCCCTTCTTGAAAAACCTTGTCCTTGATGTCCTTATCATGCCAAACTTTCCTTTGTACTTGGATAACTTCAGTGTGTAGGATGGCCTGCATCCTGAATTCATTCAGACCATTCAGTTAGAGAAACCTCTCTTGTTGTAACTTTGTAACATCTATATGCAACTGTGTTTCCATTCTCAAGCTTTTATACTCAAACTCAATGGATATTAGAGCCTTTGATCCATAGACCAATTCATAAGGAGTGAAACCAATATTTGTCTTCCAAGCTGTATTGTAGGCTCAAGTGGCCTCCATTAACTTGTCTGACTAATCCTTTCTACTGTTGTTCACAACCTTGGTGAGGATTTCTTCTAATGTTCTTCTAGTGACCTCTACTTATCCATTGACCTGAGGATGATAGGAAATAAATGTTTTGTGCTTTATCCCATGTTGTCTTAACAAATTTTTCATCATATGTGATGTGAATTGAGCTCCTTGATCGGTGACTAGCTCTCTAGTGTACCCAAATTTGTAAAACACATTTTACCTCAGGAACTCAACCAGTTTCTCCTCTATTGCTACCTCGACAACCTTGGTCTCAACCCACTTTTTCAAATAATCAGTTCATACAACTATGTACTTTTCTCCCCTGATGGTGTATCAATTGGCCCAATGAAATCCATGCCCCACTTGTCAAATGGTTCTAGAGCCACATGAGTTGCAAGGTAATTTCATCCTTGGGAACATATTTCCACATCCTTGGCACTGATCACAATGAATGGTGTACATCCTTGCATCATGTTGGAGAGTGGGCCATTAGTAGCCAGCTTGCAGTACCTTGAAATTTTTCCTCTTGACAGCAAAGTGACCTCCACAAGGCCCATCATGAAAAAATAAGAGGATGTCAAAGACTTCCTCCTCCCTGACACACCTCCTCAAAATTTTATTTAGGCCCAATTTGAAGAGATTTTCTGTAATCCAAGTGAAGGGGTTGTTCTTCCTTATAATTCTACTCTTCTCCCTGGATGAAAGATTTGGAGGGAAATTTGCACCAACTACGTAGCTCGCTATGTCAACAAACCATGGAGAGAGAACTAAAATAACAAATAAATTCTCATATGGCAGTTGATCATCAACCATCCCTTTGTCAACTCTAGGCAAAGAAAGTCTATATAAAAAATATACAACTACATTTTCTTTACCTAGCCTATCAATGATGGTTAAATCAAACTACTGCAATAAAAGAAAACATATAATGATTCTATCATTCCCATTAGGCTTTTTCACTAATTACTTGATAACAACATGGTCAATATGCGCAAAGGTTTGATAACGAGTGATCAAGTGTTTGAATTTATTCAAGCAATGTACAATAGCTAGGAGTTCCTTCTCAGTCACAGTGTAGTTCAATTTAGCCTTAGACATATTTTTTCTAATGAAGTGAATGGCATAAGGCAACTTGTCATCTATTTGTCCTAGAGATTCTCCTACAACTTTTTCAGATTCATCAACATGGATTTGGAAAGAAAGATCCTAGTTTGGACCTCTAAGTATATAGTCAACTTATCCTTCAAGAATTCTAGGACCTCTTGGCAACTATATGACCAACAAAATTTAGAGTCCTTGGCTAGTAGTCCAAATAATGATTAGGCTACTTTGCTGAATTCTTTGATAAATCTCTTATAGTATCAATATAAGCCCAAGAAAATCCTAACATCCATTTGCCTTTGAGGAGAAGGGACCCTTTTTATAATGGAAATTTTATTTGGGTCCACTTGTATTCTTCTTGGGATATTGAATGACCCAAAACAGTCCATGCATTCATGAAAAATTCCCACTTCTCAGGACGAAGTGATGGGTTCATTTCAATGCACTTATTTAGTACTTTCCCCACGCTAGAGAGATCCTCCAGGAGGTCACACTCATAGGGTGTGAAATCATCCATATAGACTTCTACAGATTCATAGACTAGCTTGACAAAGATGCTCAGAACTTCCCTTTGAAAAGTGACAGTGGCATTAAATAATCCAAAAGGAAGGACCCCATAAGAAAAAGTACCCTGTGGACAAGTGAAGGTGGTTTTATCTTGGCCCTCTAAGCTAACCTTGATATAATTATAACCACTAAATCCACCTAGGAAAGAGAAGAGCATCTTCCCTGCAAGGCTATCCAAGACTTGATCAATGAAAGGTAGAGGAAAACGGTATTTTTTGGTGGCTTTGTTTAACTCTCTGTAATCCAAACATATCCATCATTTTCCATTCTTCTTTGGAACCAAAACTAGAGGGGACACCTACTCACTATCTGAGATGGAGTAAATGAACCCTGCATCCAACAATTTCTGCAACTCTTCCTTCACTTTGTCTTTGAGGGTTGTGTTCAATCTCCTCTGAGGTTGGCACACTGGTTTGCATCCTTACTTGATGTTGATGTGGTGAGTACACACCGAAGGATGCACTCCCTTAATTTCATTATAGCTCTAAGAAAAGGAAACCAAGTCCTCTTTAATCATGTTTCATAACTTCTCTTCTTGGTTCACAGAGAGAGCGATTGATTTTCAATGTTTTAGATGGACCAAATTGTACCATTTTGACATGATTATGACTAGGGTCAACTAGGCATAAATTATTCCAAGGGTTATCTTCAGTTTTCCCCCTTCCTATAATAACATCTAGGGTACAAATTAGATAGTATGTGGTATTATATACTTCATCTTCATATTCCTCTTCCAACCATATGGGTAGGTCATGCTATAGGGATGGTTGAGTAGGAGGGTACATGACCAATTGTTTGGAAAAATGCCCATTCTTAATGGTCATGTTCCCATATCTAAACCTTATGTAAGAATCAATAGTGGCTAGCCATGGTCTTCTAACGATGAGAGGATAACCATTAAATTTTGTCTTGTGATGGAGAACTAAGAAGTCAGTAGGATACTCCCTAGAATCAATAAAGACCATTAAATACTCAATGACTCCCTTAGGAGCTACCACAGACCTGTTTGATAGTTGCAATACTATTGTGGTGTTTATTAAGGATCTTTGGATATTTAGATTGAACATGGCCTCCTTATTCATCACATTTATGGAAGCCACTAGATCAATCAAGGTGTGAGGGACAATGATGCCATTAATGTGCACATCTACCACAAAAATTCTAGGGTCTAGATACTTTAGGAAAATTACCCTCCCCAACATTAGGTCAGACAATTGACCAATGACATTGATGGTAGGGGTGTCTTTCTTTCCCCTCCCAGAATGTTTGAAACATTTCTCTTTTATAAGTTTATTGTATATGGGAACATCCTTGATAGCTTGGAGGAGTGGGATTTTCAAACACAATTATTTTTAGTTCTCCCAAAAGTTTACTCTCTTTTGGGGTGTGCTAATTGGGATGGATTAATATTTTAAGAAAAGGATGTGGATTGGATTTACAAAATCTCTCTTCCTTTTCCTCTTCAAGCTCCTCAAGTGGAGATGGAGGTTGGCTATCTAGTAGAATTTTCTAGGCTTGAGGTCAATTTCTTGAATCTCCACAACATGGGAGGGGTAAGATGTCTCACCATTATAGACCTACAATGCCTTCTTGTTGTTCAAGTTTGAATTTGGTTGGGTAGGTATCTGAGGTTTCTTAGGTGGAGTAGGATGAATTAGCTATGGTTGAGATGGAGGTGGAGGTTGTAAAGCAAGAGATTGGTTGAATTAAGGCCTCCAACCTTATGATTAGGTATTCCACTGAGGATGCAGAGGAGCATTGGGATGAAATGATTGATTGGTAGGTTGGGAAGGATAGTTAGGTGCATAAGACGAATGAGAAGGTGTGGACCATGAAGGGTGAGTAGGAGAACACTAAGGGGGTAGGGGTGCATTCTAATTGGGATTGTAATAGGAATAGGATGCACCTTTCATTCTCTACTAGTATGGCCAAGGTCCTTGGGACCTCCTTTGATTAATATAATGGAGTTTTTCAGTCCCACCTTTAAACCCTTGGTATACAAATTTTAATCCAAGTAGAGAAGGGAACTTATCTATGGAATGGTTTTCCTCACAGATGGAGCATATATCTATAGCATCTAGTGGACACTCATTTCAGGGTGCCTCCTAGTGCATTTAGGGAAAAAAAGATAGCTAAGGCTGTCTCTGCCTCCTCTTGTTTCCTCTTGATTTGCATAGTTTCCATTTGCAGAGAAAAGGTGTGCAAATTTACACTTTTAAAGTCCTCCAACATGTTTCCAATTTCATGCTTGATAGATGTGTTGGAGGAAGAGGAACTGGCCAAACTTGACTAGCCCTAACCTTCTTTCTACAAGCCCTAGAATGGTTTTCGAACATTGTCTTGATATCATTATAGTGTAGCTGATAAATGTCCCCTCGAGACATCATTTTTAGGGTTTGTAGTATGTCCTCCTTAGTTCCCCTAAGAAGGACTAACTTGAGTGATTTAGGATCAAGGGTGCATCTAGCCATTTTGTAACTAAGTTGGAACCTTTCCTTATAATCCTTCAAGGATTCATTAGGTCCTAGGGTCATTATAAAGATTTCATATTTGGTGTCTTTGGACCTACAATTGTCTTTGTACTTGTTGTTAAAGGATTGTTTCATTTGAGCCCAGGTAGTGATGTTATCCCTAGGTAGATCCATGAACCAGCATAAGGTTACATCCTTGAGGGTCGATGGAAGCAACTTCAACCTCTAGTAATCGTAGGTATGATCATAAGTTCTGTAGATGACATTAAACTCAAACAATAAGGTATCATGGTCCTCTAAGGTGAGGCCATGGAAGTGAGGAAAGGTAGAGAGAGTTATGTTTTTCATCCTAGTATTTACATTACTCTCTCTGATGGGAAAAGAAACCTCATTTTTGTTTTCACCCATGGTGTAAGTGTGTGGAATTGTCTCTTCTTCTTCTTCCCTAATGGACTCTTCAAAGATTTCAGGTTGTTCTCTTAAGGGGCATTCTAACTCTCCTGCATTAAGAGAGGGAAGCTGAGAGTCACCGAAGAAGAGGGAAGGTTGACTGTTTCATGGTGTGGGGGTATTTGACAAGAATTTCCCTAAGGTGTCTCTACACCTATGAGGCATAAAAGAAATATATATATATATATAATTTTATTTTTCTATTTTTTCTAGTTTTTTCAAAACCAAATGTAATACAGATAGAAAAGCAAGAGTAAATTCTATCTAGGAAATGAAAAATAGAAAGAAAAAAGAAGAAATTACATCTCTACCTAAACACCTCCCTAGAAACAAAGCCATAAAGTGATGAGCCTCATTATTGCAGCAAGAATGTTGCAACTCCTAGGGCTACCAACTTTACTTTATCAACCAAGGGTTTCTTAAAAACTTGTAGGTGATAGTGATATACACAACATATGCATCATTCTACTCATATCACTTCTAAATTGGGGCACTTGACCATTAGGGTTCTAGACCATTCCTCTATTGGACTAAAGGGATTTTGACTACTGACAGTCGAATGTAAAGTTAGTACTAGTGCAGGAAAAGTAGTCATTTCAGGAAATGAAAGTTGCTAACTTGTAAATGCTATGAAATGACAAAAATAAAATAGCTAAGAAATGATAGAAATCATCTTGCCATGAAATGACATAAATCACTTGCAGGAAGGAATCTATGATAACCTTACACTTGATAATATAGCTACTAGAACTGTTTAAAAATAGGAATTTACTCCAACATTTCAAAATCAAAGCATGCATGCATTAATTATCTCATCCAAACTTGTAGAATAGATACAAATTGCTAATTGCTAAATTCAGAAATATAAAACCTAATGCTATATGATCTTGCAGGAGGGAAAGGAATGAAAAGGATGGTTTAGGTGGCACTTGTGTTCATGGAGTCCAATATGAGGGGTTAAACTACTCCTACAGTAGGATATACTACCATTTCAGGTCAAAACAGGGTCAAAAAAGGCATCTATAGGTTTTTTATAGAAAACTACTATAGGATGTCTTGAATTGCCACAAGATGTCCTGTACTGCTAGAGGAAGTTGGCTGAAAGCTTTTGAAGGAAAATATTGGTGAGATGAAGTGCTAGAGAGGTTAATGACAATTGCGTAAGGTGTATGGGATGTGAACATCACCCAAGACCAAGACGAGCTCCACAAGAAGGCTAGATTCTCCTAAGACAACGTGCTCACGGTGGATGGAAAATAGAGGTCCAGAATATGGATGGTATGCATCAAAGGAAGGTGGAGGAGACACAGGTGGATTTTGTTGGAGATGTCACTTCCTGCAAATCAACAATCCATGCAATAAAACCTATCTCTCTTTTCAATTTACAATTTATTACATGTTAACGTGGAAAATATGAGTTGAATTTAGAAAGTCTTATCTAACTATTGTTAATGACTAAATCTATGGAATATAATACCTTCTAAGCTACAACTATCTTAAGAAGCAAACTAAGAACTGCAAATATTTCCAAGGAATCACAAATAATTATCTAGCTAAGAATGAAACTTAACCTAGGCAATGAATAAATGACATAATCTTTTTTCGGGCTATGAGAGTGGGGTCCCCTAATCATGATCCCATAAGGGAGATGGGATAGTGGTCACTTTCATAGGATTTTCTGGTATATTTTCCTTCAATAGACTGCAACAATAATCTACTCTTTAAGGTAATGAAAGCATGGATAAGAAATAACTTAATAAACTTTCTAAGATAAACAAAAGACACAAATAAACTTAAGTGGTAAATCAACATTCTAAGCTAAGAATATAGATACAATTGAGAGGAACTTCTAGTGCTAGGGTTGGGCCCTAACCCAAGAGCTTGAGCCCTCTAATTTAACTCTATGCTAGATCAAAAGATAATTTATCATTATCATAAAAATGTCAAATACATGATAAGAATAACAGTCAAATGTGCTTCAGCTTAATGGTCTCTTGGCTACAAAAAAATTTTGAATCTTAATGAGTCCCTTAACACAATAATAACTCTTCCTTGACTGGAAATGGGTTGGATGCCATTGAACTCAGATTTTTTGGTTGTTAGTGACACTGAGAAGATGAGATAGAGTGGGAGAATATTTGAAGGATCTGAGGAGTTAAGGAGAGAGACAATTTCCTATAATATCTCTTGCTTGTCTACTCTAAGTCCCTGCACTCAAGTCAACTCAAAACTACTCCAATTTATTGCATTTAACACACATTAGGCCATAAGACATAGTAACTCACTTTTACTCTTCTCACTAGAAAAAATATAATAAAATATGTAAATAAATGTAAGAAAAGACAATTTAATAATATGGAGAGTGGCATTGTGACCCATATAGTTTACCTATTGATGAGACTCATCAGTTGGAATCCCAAAGCATTGTGTTAATGATTCTTGAATGGTTCAAGGGTTGAGGGTTCTTGTTTACTAAGAAAAACAACAAAATAACCTAGTCACCAAGGAATCCCTCACTCTCCTTCAACCAAATAGATGGTAAATTATTGTTAGGTGGAAATGAAATTAGCATGATATCATGTGGGAAATGTGGAAAATAGCTTTGGAATCATGGGGAACCCAAAGAAGCCAAATACGGGTGACACAAGGACCTCTCACAGATTGACAAGTGGTATGGATAATGTCAGTTGATGTCACCTAAAATATGGAAGGAATAGGAAGTCAGGACCCTATAAACATGAATGGTTGAATGTCCTAGGGAATCCCAGGAACTAAGGATCATCATTGACTGTTCCTTGGTTGAAAAAGAACTCCTCTATCACTCATGCCACTAACTAGGAAGCATTTAGAAACACATGTCATGCTTGGGGTCCCACACGAACATTGGTGGATGGTGTGTGGAGGGTCACATAACATCCCAGAGTACCAAAAGACACTAGATATTCCAGAAAGCAATTTTGGAAGGTCAATTCTAGGGGATATGCTTCAATGGAGAGTGAAAAACATGCTAAGGGCCCTAGAGTTGTGAAACGTCAGCAAAATGGTCAGATTTCGAGGGGAGGGGGGGTTGTGTTTCAATTTGCGGGTTGAGCCTAGTGAGGATCCTAGAGTTTTGGTGCACCATACGAAAGATA
This sequence comes from Pinus taeda, assembly GCA_000404065.3. Lineage (NCBI taxonomy): Eukaryota > Viridiplantae > Streptophyta > Pinopsida > Pinales > Pinaceae > Pinus > Pinus taeda. The sequence goes on from APFE030133615.1 coordinate 40,289, forward strand.
GGGATTCTAGAGGGGGAACTACACATAGTAGATTGAAGGTATGATGTGGTCCCATAGTTGCCCTGATCTAGTTAGAAAAAGAAAAATAGAAATAAAAAAAAAGGTGTATATATATATAATTGTTCCTATTACCCCATTCCTTAAATGTGAAAGTAGTGTTTGGGTACGTTACATAGTGGTATCAGATAATCTAGGTTCAATACTTAGACTGGATGGATTTTGTCACAGGAAAGTGAAGAAATTTTATTAAGTAATTTTAAAGTAATGAGCGAGTCTCGACTGTGATTGCAATTCGTTAATGAAATTGTATGAAAACAAGTTACCAGATGGATAACAACTGAAAGGGGGAAGGATTATGGTTGTGAATACATTCTCGTCATTAATTATGCACCAATTACACAATTGGATGACTGTTGCATATGATGTCTAAATTCTTGTAAGTTAACGTGATTGCTTCTTACCCTAGGAACCCCCAAGAAAAATCCATGAAAGAAATATTTTAATCCTAATATTGTGTTTGATTTCTATTTTAAAATGGTTAATAATGTGTTTGAATGACAACATATCACAAACAACTTAACATAGAAGAGATAGAGTGATGAGGACAAGAACAGTCAAATATAGTTTTGACTAGTCCCAACATGGAAGTGATGGAATCAAAACCAATTAAGAAGAGAGATTAGTTAGGAAAGAGGAAGGGAATCACTCCCTGAATTAGTTAGACACCTTAAGAAGCATTAAAGATGAGGGGTGGAGCTTGAAAGATGATAATGAGAGGTTGTTAAGAGTTGAGGAAAGGCAATATTATATCAATGTAGTCATGTTGCAAAGTCTATCAGACTGGCAGAGAAAAAGGAAATATGAAATGAGGACCAGTCGTAGAGATAGAAAAGTTATTCATGAGTTAGAAGAAAACACTAATAGAGAAAATGGTGGTGGATACAAAAAGAGGCCCAGGAAAGAAAGTGAGGACATTGAGCCAAGAGGAGAATCTTTGAGTACTCCAAATGGAAGGGATAGACCACAGGTTCCTCAGTCAAACAAACTATGTAGTTTTTCTACTTGGAGACACAATCAATTTCTCCATCACCATCGCTCATAGAGTAGGGAAATAGAGCATTTTTCTAAAGAATTTAAAAAGGAAAAGCCACCCACCTTTGATGGGGATATGAATAAGGAAGAGGACCTTGAAGAGTCAATGCCAGGGATGAATAAATTCTTTAGAATACATGATCATTCAGAGAATATGAAAGCTAGGGTAACCTCTTACAACTCAAAAGAAAAAGATGATATCTAGTGTGAGGACTTGAAGAAAACTAGAGCTATTACTAAGAAGGAGTTGACATCAGAGAAATTTGAGAAGATATTCAAAGAGAAATACCTATCTCAGTGCTACTATTACAATAAGGAAAAGGATTTCTATGAACTCAAAATGGGTTATATGACCAATGATGAATACACCACCAAGTTGGGACTATTGAGGTATGTACCATATATCAAGGATGAGAAGCGTATAATTTAGAGGCTCATCAGTGGGTTGACTATGGTATTCATAGACAAAATTGAATTGTTAGAACCCTAGACCCTATAAAACATGATCAAGAAGTTAGAGCATTAATATGAGAAAGCAATGCATATGCTTGAGATTAAAGGTAACAGGGAAACTAAAAGCAACAAAAAATGGAATAGGTATTGGTCCAAGAGGAAAATAGAAGGAAAACATGGGAACTACCTAGCTCAAACAAGACAGTCTCAGTAAAAGACCAATATTGTCATTAAAGAAAATGTACAACAATCAAAATTAGCACAACTCAAGATCGAAGGTAGAGAACGACTCAAGTGATAGACCTATGGTGGAAACCATGAGAGAAGGTAATTTCCACATTATTAGGAGGTTAGAACTAATATATACAATGCTTAGGAGGCAAGCACAGTGGGAAAATTAGCTCAAAGTATTCCAAGGGTTAATGTATCATTGGATAATCACCAAGCACACGACTATGCATCCATCATTGAGATGGAAGGTAAGATACAAGATAAAGTCATTTCTATTTTGATTGGTATAGGTTATAATTATAGTTATGTTAGCCTAGATCTTATTGAAAAGTGTAGCTTGGAAAAGGAAATGCATAGAGAACCTTGACTAGTTCAATTGGAAAAAGAGACAAGGAGGAGAATCAACCATTTGGTGAAGTCATGTGAATTTGAAATCTATAGCATGCTCACAACAATCCACTTGAATTTTCTACCATTAAGTGGGTATGGCATCTTACAAGGCATGGATTGGATGTATGTATGCGAGACCAAGGTAGATTGCTATGAAAAGGAAATATAATGCTTGGATGAGAAAGGAACAAAAATAGTGTTCCCAGGTAAGAAAAAGGCCATATCAGTGAGGTTGATCATTGCTATGCAAGTCAAATGTAGTAGAAATAAAGGATGTATGTTGTTTGTAAGACAAGTTTCCAAGAACAAGGGAACTGATAGAGAAATGAAAGATGAGGAAGTTGAATTGCTTCAAAAATACCTCATTTGGAAAAATTATATGGATGCCTTTCCATTAGAGGATCCTAGATTACCTCCTCATAGAGAGTTATTTCTATATTGATCTAGTACTAAAAGCAACACCAACATCTAAATATCCATATAGAATAAGTACACTAGAGTTGGTTGAGCTAAAACTGTGGCTAAAGGAAATGCTCGACAAAGGATACATAAGGCCAAGTTTGTCTACCTGAGGAGCACCATTATTGTTTGTAAAGAAGAAATATGGGATCTTGAGACTATGCATTGATTATAGACAATTGAATGCGGTAACCATCAACAAGAGGTACCCATAACCAAGAATTGATCATCTCTTTGACTAGTTAAGGGGACTGACGATCTTGTCCAAAATTGACTTGAGGTCAGGCTCATATCAAGTAGGAATCAAGAAAGAAGAAATTCATAAGTCTTCTTTTAGAATAAGATATGGACACTATGAATTTATAGTGGTACACTTTGGGATTACTAATTCCCCTACCACATTCATGTGCCTAATGAACGGGGTGTTACAACCTTACTTGGACAATTTTGTCATTGTATTTTTTGATGACATATTGGTTTATTGAAAAATCGAAGAGGAATATGAACAACACCTGGAAGTTGTGTTACAATTGTTGAGAGAACATAAGTCCTATTTAAAGCTTGGTAAGTGTGATTTCTTCCAATCACAAGTAAACTACTTAGGGCACATCATCTCCAAGGAAGGCATATTGGTTGATCCTGATAAGATACAAGGCATAAAGGAGTAGCGATATGCAAAGAGTGTGGATGGAATCAAATCATTCATGGGATTTTTAGGATACTATAGGAGATTTATTCAAAAAATTTCCAAAATAGGACATCCAATTACAGCCTTACAGAGAAAAGGGAAAACATTGAATGGACTCCACAATGTGCAAAAAACTTTGAGCAGTTAAAGTTATTTCACACAAGTGCACCACTGCTAAGAATCATGGATTCTAGTAAGGATTTCATAGTGCACACCAATTACTATGAGGGACTCTATGGAGTCTTAATGCAGGAAGAAGAAGTTGTGTCTTATGAGTCCAGAAAATTAAACAAACATGAGGAAAATTATGCGACGCATGATCTACAATTGGCTATTATCATTCATGCTTTAAAAATGTGGAGGCACTACCTCTTTGGCTGAAATTTCATGTCATGTTAGGTCATAGTAGGCTTAAATATTGCTTTGGACAACCAAAGATGAATGTTAGACAAGATAGGTAGCTATCTATGCTCAATGAATTTGACTTTTAGATTAAGTATATAAGGGTAAGTAAAACAGGGTTTCCGATGCCTTGAGCAGGAGAATCCAAGTTAATCACTTGGAATGTGTAAGTCTATGTTCCTAATAGTGATGAGGTCAAAATACTAATAATGAGAGAATTCCATGTTAAGCCTTATTCAAAAAACCTGAGGTATCAAAAGATCCTTACATCCATTAAAAGATCATACCATTAGAAAAATCTGAAGAAGGATGTAGAAAACTTCATGGAAAAATGGATGGAATGTGGACAAGTAAAGGCTAAGTGCAAGAACCCATTAGGATTGTTACATCCTATCACTATTTCAAAATGGAAGTAGGAAGTAATGTACATGGATTTTACGATTGGATTACCCAAAATAGCTAAGAAACATGATGTAATCATGGTAGTGGTGGATAATGTTAGTGCCAGTCTTTGAAGCCTTCCTCTAGTGATCAAACATGCTCTTACAAAATGATTTTAAGGTGTCAAAGTCAAATTTTGTCATTTCAGTGAGTTTTGAAGTAAACTTTGGTCACTAAGTATTAGGTCTAGTGTTTGTTTTCACTCCCTCCAAACTTTTCCAAATGTCAGTCCATGTCCCCATTCAGCTGAGTGTGTCATCATTCAAAGAGTGGTCATCATCATTTCAGGTTCCAATGGATCATTTTACACCTTGTTCGTGCTTCAATTGTACTTGGGTAAGGCTCATTTCCCTCTCCTAGGGTTTTAAAGGTAATTTCTCTTGGATGGTAAAATCATCAACAAAACTTGTATCCTGATGCTCATACACCTTACCCTATCATTAATGTACCTTATTAAACACTTCCCATCACTGATATCCCTCAAATTCCTCATTTTCCCACAAACCCCAGTTTCTTGCTACAAGTTGACAATTTTCTAGGTGAGGCCTATGTTTTTCCCCTTTGAACCTCTTCCCCTCACTCAAAATTTGAAATTCCACTTTCCCCTACTTCCTAACATCCCTCCATACTTCCCAAAACTTTCTCAAGAATTTAAAAGCCCCTTATCCCCTGTTCCAAACATTAGGATAGGTTTTACTCAAATGATGTTTCTGAGCAAGAAAAAATGAATTTGGAAAACTTGAGAGAGATTTTGTCCATAATAGGCCAAGGAATAAAAATCTCCTTCAATTTTTACACAAGTGTCATGGTTTTAGAGAAATGTCAAAAATATAATTGCCTCAGGAGAGTTGCTACACCTATGGAGTGACCTTAGGAAAATCACGATTTCTCCTAGCTTAGTTTTCCAAATGACTTGCTTGATGAGTCAAATTATAACTAGACACAAGTAGACTTCCAATGGGCTATCATGAGCTCAATTTTGATTTGAGGAAGGCCTTCAAAAGTTGATTGCAACATCACTCTACGTTTAGATTTTGCACATTTTGACCAGTCTTGCGATATTTTACTTTTGGTAGGTCAAATGACCTCCAAATTCGAAAATTCAAGATGTTTTGGAAATTATACATGATAATCTTTCTAACGAGCTATCACATGCCCAATTTTGACACTAGGAAAGCCTCTGAAACTAGGTTTGAATGCGACACTGCACATTAAATCAGTGGCGATGCGCAATAAATTTTTCAGCACAAGTTTTTCCAATAGGTGCGCAACGCCACTAGCGTTGTGCTTTTGTTGGGGACAATTTCTTGTAAAAAGGTTTACATTTTTGGAATCAGCTTGGAAAAATATGAAAGCTTAGAAATGGTCAGGAATTTTGGACAAGTTCTATTTCTCCAAAAGGGTAAAATACACCCAAAAAAGTGCCCTCTCTGCCACTTTTTTTCCACACAGGAAGTAGTCTTGGGAGAATCATTTTTTGGAGGGGAAATAAACTTCAAATTCAAAAATTCAAGTTTTTTCCAGAAAGTAAACTCGACAATATTTCCAATGAGCTATCCTATACCTCATTTCGACTCCAGGAAGCCTTCCAAAATTGGCCTAGAAAAAGAGTTGCGCATTAAAATTTTTGTGTTGTGCATTAAATGGATTTTGCCAATTTTGTCTAATTTTCGAGATTTTTCCCTGCTTATGTGGGAGATCATTTTTTCCTCATTTCTTGGTAAATTTAAACATGTTAAACGATGAATTCAATGTAAATATGGATGAAAATCACTTCATAGGGTAGATACGTCAAGTTCCAAGTGGCTTTGAGTTGTAATGAATTGGTTTCCTTGGTTTCAGAGGCACATTGTTCCACTACCTATATTCTTGTTCTTAGTTTAGATATGGTTGAAACCACCCCTCTTCTCATGGATTCGACCCTGATAGCTAGCATGAGTGGTTTCCTTGCCTATATTATGTAATTTCTTAGTCATTTGTAGAGGTTGGACTTTGGCAGAAGTGTTGCACTCATTGAACATTTGTATCAGCAGTTTAGCAAGGAATAAAACTAGGTTTCATATCTATTTTTGTGGGATTCTTGTGATAGTGATTTTATGTATTTTTTCTTATTTATAATGAGTTTTTCTCATGTTTTATATGTATCCAAATCCATCTTTCTCTTCTAAAACTAAATGACTCATGGTGAATGGACAAAATACACTGTTGTGCTTTGTCTTGGGAATGCATTTGGTTTTCAATGTTTTCAACTATTTGAAGAGGATTCATAGTTTCTTTATGCCCTCCTAAACTCCTCAGCTGTCTTAATCTACCATCTCAAAATATTTCGAATACATAAACCCTTGTCTACCTTGCCCCACAGAACATGAACAAAAAGTGGTAATGGGAGGACAATTCAACACGATCTTCTAGCAAGAAACTTTGAAGAGAAAAGAAAGAGATTGGTTCTTGATCCCTGGATGACATCGGTTGATTTTCTAGTCTCTGAAGTAGTATAACAGCTTGGGGTACCTTGAGGCTGTAGATTGAGATAGAATACTTGGAACCCTATTATAATAGATTGGGTCCCTGGAGGCTACGGGTTGAGATAGAGGTCTTTGGAGCCTTATCATAGCTTGGGTCCGTAGAGGCTATGTGTTAGTATTGAACCTCTGGAGCCATGTAATAGCTTAGGTACCTTAGAGGCTATGGGTTAATATAAAATACTCTAGAGATATGTAAAAACATGGGAAGAGACCATCCAAGAGTAGTGGGAGAGGAAGACCAAAATAAAGACTTGAGGTTACTGCCCAGATGGTACAATGGATTTTGGATTCCCTAAAAGGGGGTGAAACATTGTGTGTGCACTCGAGGATGAGGTTGGGTGCCTCTAGACTCCAAGTGTTAGCTAAGAAAGAAGTGGTCAAATAGTAGGATTGAGGAAGGAAGTCCTCTAGAGTCCCCAAACCAATGGTAGGTGGTGTGCTAGTACCAAAATAAAGCAAACCCTCCAGATTTTAGAAAGTGGCTTGAGGGTGACAAATGTAAGTAAGCGTGGATGCAACTGTCTATAGTTGGGTGGAGATTCCTTTTCCCATACTCACTTTCCTTACAATTTTAAATATAAGTATCAGTTTATGCTATTTATATTCTATTGAATCATGTCACTATGTTATTGATAATGGTTATGGATTTCAGGGCTGAATTGTGTCGACTATGCTAACATAGGTGGCACACCTCTAGAGTCTATTATTACTAAATACATATATATGTGTGTGGAAAATTTAGATACATGTGTGTGAAATACGAAAAAGAAAATTTGTGTAATAATTACTAGTGGTAGACATAAAACATCTGATGCATAAGAGACATGTCAAAATGCATTATAATAAATGTTAAGCCACAATGCTATGCTAAGCATGGATCTACAGATAAGTTTAATAATGCAGAAGTAGCACATAAATAACTCATTAAGATAAATGTAGAACTCATCACATATGACGATCAAGCTATGAGAGATTGGAATAACACTTGAAAATAGTAGGTTTTGAGACCCCTTTTATTGATATGAACATTACCTGGATGACCATCGACATAGTAGAGTATGTATTCACTTATATGTCATCTATTGTCAAGTCACAAGTTGTTGTGTTTCATGACCAAGAATGTATTGATGTCAAGGATATTTTTCCCAAAGGACTAGTAGAGACTCTAGCTTTTCCTAAATTTCCTCTAGTCTTGCATTCTTAGTAGGATAGATACCTATTATTGGAATCTTAGGGTGGCTACCAAGACACTCAAAGGCTCTATGTAGCGCCATGGAGATTCTTACAAGCTCGACAAGAGGTTCAGTACCGTTGATGTGTGGCAGGATAGGTTGGAACCCCTCAAGAGTTTATGCCAGCCTCTAATAGGTAGACCATGTAGGAGGACGCATTCCTTTTTGGGTGGAATTACCTCCCAATGGGAAGAGAAGACTCATAGACCAAGAAATCATTGGATAATCTATCACTCAAGATCAGAAGTGATAATTTTGTATATCACCTCAAGCAACCAAGGGTATTGTTATGAAAATGTGAAGCATATCTAGGAGTCTATCAGACCCTAAAAAAGAGCCATAGTCGATAAGACTATCTTGAAGCAACCTGTGCAATGGTAGATCTTGTAGCTAGGGAGGTTACAAAACTCTCCATCTAAAATAAGTCACAATGCAGAGTCGAGTTCCTTTAAGCATGTCATGGTAGGAATGACGAGTAAGGGCCTTGATATACTATAAATTAGGAAGATTCGGAACTTATAGGATAAGATAGGGTAAACCTTATCCTTTGCGAGATCAAAAACCATAGGAAAGGGAGGATTCTGATAGGTGGAACTAGATTCCCTTAACAAGATTGGTAAGGCTAATGAGGAAAAAAAAGGGCTATAGAGCCTAGAGCCTCAAATTTAATTTGAATTTGAGTTAGGGACCTAATGGCAAGGGTGCCAAGGTTCTGTTGAGAGATGAAAATGGGAACTTCCTCCGTCACTTGGATCAGTGAGGTGGAGAAGCTACGAATGATAGCCACCAAAAAAGCACTAAAGGTTGGAACCCTAGAACATTGTGCTAATGATTCTTGAAGATTTCTGGGGTCGAATGTTCCCATTTACTAAGTAAAACTAATTTATAACCCAATTGATGAGGAATCCCTCGCTCTCCTTCAACCAGACAAATGGAAACTTATTGTCAGGTAGAAATGAGGTTAGCATGATGCCTTGGGGGGATGTGTGACAAATATATTTGGAGTTGTGGGGTACCTAAATAAGCCACGTACAAGTGACATGTGGACCTCATGCAGGTTTACACTTGGTTTTGATGATGTGAGCCGACATCACCCGGAATATGGATGGACCTGAAATTTGGGACCCCATAAACTCGAATGGCTAAATGTCCTTAGGAATCCTAGGCAGTAAGGGTCAACAGTTGATGATGCTCTCATTGACAGATAACTTTTTTTCGCTCAAGCCATTAACTCGGAAGCATTTGAAAACATGTGCCATGGTTGGGGTCCCACAAGCACATCAACAAATGGCGCATGGAGGCACATGTGGCATCCCAGATTACCAAAAGTTCGTAGCTATTGTAGAAAGCAATATCAAATGGTCGGTTCTAGGGGGAGGTCTCATTGGAGAGTGCAAGACATTATGAGGGCCTCAGAGTCATGACACATCAGCTAGATTATTAAATTCCAAGGGGGGTCTCTCAATTTGAGGATTGACCAAAGTGTTGGCCCCAAAGTTGTTGTGCACTAGCTAAAATATAGGATTTCAGAGGGGGAACTCTACATCATAGATTCAAGGTCTGATGGGATCTTAGAGGCACTAATCTAGTTAGAAAAAA